>CAVLJG010000001.1:7468382-7590668 GCA_963669975.1 Acanthoscelides obtectus | reverse complement strand
CTGGATTCAAAAAGAAACACTCAACTGAAATGGCAACACAAATGGTTTTAGAGGACTGGAGGAGACGTATGGACAATAGGAAACATACAGTAACAGTTCTTTTGGACTTCAAAAGGGCGTTTGAGTCTTTTGACAGGGATAAATTACTTACAAAATTACATCACTACGGATTTAAAGGATCTGTATTCAAAATTCTACAAAACTATTTAATTGACAGAAGTCAAAAAACCAAAATTGGATCTGCATTTCAAGATCAAAAAATATTTCTGTTGGTACCACCACAAGGTAGTAAACTAGGTCCACTACTACTTATTTTATACGTTAATGACATTTGTAATACTTTAGATTATTGTAAACTTCAGATACTTGCAGATGATACATTAATATACATGTCAGATGAAAATATAGACACTGCTTTAAAAATGCTAAATTCTAACTTGGCAAAAGTCGTCAAGTGGTTAAATGTTAATGAACTAAAATTGACTACTTCTAAAACAAAATGTATGCTAATAGGGAAATACCTAAATGAAAATACTATCACAGTTAGGATAAATGGATAAATAATTGGAAATGTTGAATCAATTAAATATTTAGGTGTATATATTGATAGTAAATTAAAGTTTGAGGATCACTATGAATACATTATTTCAAAAATTGCCAAAAAACAAATTACTTTTATAGGACTTCTCATAGTCTTGGTACCTATTCCAAGAAAATAGTTATTAATAATACAATTATTCTACCGCATTTACTATATTGTTCACTATCTTGTTCACTGCCAATGAAGTTGTATTCTCAAAATTACAAGTCTTGCAAAATAAAGCTATGAGAATAATATTGAATAAAAATAAGTAGACCAAAACAAAATGAAGAAAGAATTGCAGTGGTTGAATATAAAAAAGTTCATATCATATTTGGTTCTTATTTTTATATTTAAAATAAAAAATCATCTTTTGCCAGAACATTTAGAACACTGAATAGAATTGAATAATCATTACCACAATTATTATACAAGACCAAATATAGGTTTTCATTTACAAAATTGCAATAGTAATATAACTAGCAAATCAATATTTCAGAAAGGTTTGCTTGAATTTAATAAACTAAATAATGATATAAAGTCTACCTGTAATTTAAGGATATTTAACATAAAATTAAAGGAATATTTCTTGGACAATGAAAATTCTTAGAGATGCAAATTTTGTTTTTTTTTTCTAAATATGTGTATGTTATGCAATTGTTTAGTTCTTTAGAAGAGTGTAATTGTAGCAATCATGCTACATAAATCTTAAACAAACAAACAGACACTCGCACTTTTGAAAAATAACGTCAAATATACGAATTTAATGACCGCGCTGTCAAAACATTGTCTCATGGCAAGAGCACTTTGATCCACACTATAGACTATGAGAATTAGGAGACAAATAAATCCTTGACTAGCTCCTTCTATCTAGATTGAATAGGTTGGCACCACGGTATACATTAATCGTACAGCATTTGTTTTCAAATTAAGACATCAGCCTGCTGTAATTTTGTTTTGTTGTTCCTTCTCTTGTGGCCTGCTGTACTATTGAAGTTTCACATTTGTATTATTTATCCCTTTTCATAAATCAACAACGATGCTTATTTGCGATTGATGAAATGATTTTCTTCCAGACTTCAACCTGTAAGTGAAGACTTGCCAGTAGCATCTATTCTGATGTCGTTTTCGAGAGGATGTGCAGCTCTACTAGACTTAATGCAAATACCTCACAGCCCGTGCTACAGTGATACGGGGTATCACTCAGAAACAGATGTTGAACAAGAACTTTCAGTGTAAGTATTTGATTGCTTTTTTATACACAAGCACTGTTATAACATCCTGTAGAGGCGTAGATACTATTAGTTAGACATAATGATGTGAATGTCTTTAATTGGCTATAACAATTTAGAAATTTCGATTTCATTTCATCAAAAAAAAGTCATATAATCAACATATTAGTGTATCGATGATTGTGAAGGTGAAAGTATATTTGAATCGGATTTACTGAAGTTTGTTCGATTTTAAACGTGCGAAAGGAAAAATGAAGATACTATAATTTTATGATGCTGCGGCAAGCCATTTAACGGATATAGGGATACGTTGAACTGGCAGATTTAGTGGAAGTTACCACTTTCGCTTGTTATACAGGGTGTCCCAGAAGTCGACGTCAAGCCGAAACCGGGTGATAGGCAAAGTCATAACAGCTTTTAGAAAAATATTTAAAAAAATTTATGTATGTGCTTTGAAAATTATAAGTCTTTGAAAAAAATATAGAAATTTCACACCCTACGGCAGTCTGTCAACTCCTGTTACTACAAATATTAACCTTTTTTGGATTTTAATTTTACAATGTAATGCTGAATAATGCATCTTCAAACTGGTGCCTCAACCTTACTACCAACTTTTCTCGTTCAGGAAAAATTGCCACTTATTTCCCAACCAAGTATTCCAAAGTAAAACTTTGCTCAACTTTAACTGGCTGTACTGCAAAAAAATGTACTACGAGAGTTTGGCAAGTAACCTTAAAAGTTGGCGCATTTAATAAGGATTCCAAATGGTATAACACTTAGAAGATTACTCGTTAACTTATGCACAATGCGACAAAAAGCAACTCGGGGCTCATAATCCCGGGGCAGAAGAGCTTGAACACGCTGTACGTGGTATGGATGGAGCACGTTTTTTGCAAGATTCTATGGGCTGTACTTTTGGGCACACCTGTTTTTAGTTCTATTGCACGCACTGAAGTACTCGGGTCTTCTTCGACAGCTCCTAGCACCACGTCTTCGTAAGGAAGGAAAGATCTTCCCTCACCGTGTGATTGGTTTGGTAGTTGGCCCTCTGAGAACAGTAAGCGGTGCACATTTGTGAACACTCAATGATCTGGATGACGAGCTGCATTCGGGTACCTCTCACAGTAAAGTCTCGCTGCAGCACTACAGTATATTCAGATAAGAGATAGACCGGATGTACACAAAAGGTTCGGGTGATTTTCACGCTAACGCCGCCGTCTCGACGTAAAACAGGAGCCCTCATTGGTCAATTCGCAATTAAATGCCTATGCCGAGCGGCAGAGCGGTCGTATCAAGACAGAGTCACATTCAGGTTCAGACGTGTTACGTATGTCGTGTGTATAATTTCAATTTGATATTTCTTTGGACGTTTTCGTTTGTTATCTTATTAAGTTGTTGAGTTTGTCGTTGTTATTGTTATACCTTGTTATTGATTGTCATTGTTATCAACTGCTTGCGCAAGATGCCCAATAGTACAGATACTGCCGATGAAGTTGTAAACTCCTGTAGTCCACCTAGGAAACGCTCTAAAAAAAGACACCTGAGTGCAGAAATGAAAGAGGTCATTTTGAATATATATAAGATCGAGCGCGAGGAGAACGAGGCATCAACCATCAAAGAAATTGTTGTGAAGGTTTCTCACAAAGTTGGGGTGTGTCGCGCATCAGTGTTTAATGTGTTAAGACAATACAAAAAAATCACACCTTTTCTGAGACAATGACCAGTAAACATCGCAAAAGTATTGTTAAATCATTGGATGAAGCTGATAAGCATGCGATTAGGAGGAAAGTGCATGAATTCTTCTTTAGGAATGAAATACCTACTATAGATAAAGTACTGCAGGAGGTAAATGGAGATACAACGTTGCCAAATTTCAAACGATCAACTTTCCATGCGTTACTGAAGCATTTAAATTTCAAATGGAAAAAACGGGGTCGTAATAGTTTACTACTGGATAGAGAAGAAATTGTGCTATGGAGGAGGGACTATTTAACAAAAATTGGGAAATATAGAAATCAAAACAGGAAGATTTATTACTTTGATGAAACGTGGGTAAACGCAGGACACACTACAAGTAAAGTATGGGTTGATGATTCTGTAACTTCATCCAGGAGGGCCTTTCTAGGTGGACTGTCAACCGGATTAAAAAATCCAGCAGGTAAATACGAGTAATAGACAACAATCGGATGTTTTTCAAACCTTGGGAACAAGGTTCTAAACATTAATTCCAGGGGGCAGATAAAACATATTACAAGTAACAAAACTTTTATAACTTTCGATAAAATGCGTGGATGTTTTATTGTCATTTTCATTTGTTAGAACTTTTTTAAGCCATGTATTTATGTGTTTTCGATATTTCAATAATTTTTTAATATAATTTTAAAATATGTCAAATATTATAAACTTAAAAAAAGTTACTAAGTTTTATATTGTGTACCGTTCCTAATATTTCTAATCATTTTAATTCATACTTTAAGCTTTATGAAGTTATAATTTGTTAATATTAATATTTGCGCGTATTTCAGGTTCCTGATCATTCATTTTTTAAAGGTTTATAACTTTAAATTAAATTGTGAAGCGCTGAGTAATCATACGACGTTCAATATTCTTTCTTTCAATATGACTAAATAATCCCAATTATAGCAATCTGATACTCATGTCTCAATGTTTTTCGCTGAATGTGATGAAACATTTGAAAAAGGTTCGCTTATTGAAATAAATCTACACCAGTTAGTACTTCGATTTCCAGGTAAAGGGAAAAGGCTCATTATCTGCCATATTGGCAGTGAGGATGGATTTGTTGTTGACGGTCTGTGGTGCTTTGAGTCTAAGAAAACTGGAGATTACCACGAGGAAATGAATGGCGAATCGTTTGAACAGTGGTTTTCAAAAATTTTACCGAACTTAGAGGAAAACGCAGTAATTGTGTTGGATAATGCGCCTTATCATTCTCGAAGAATGGAGAAGGTCCCAACAACGGCTTCAAGGAAAGTTGATGTTCAAAATTGGCTCCGCTCGAAAAATATCAACTTTGAAGAAGCAATGCTGAAAGTACAATTATTAAGAATTGTCAAGGATCACAAGGCGGAATATCAAAAATACGCCATTGACGAAATGGCAGCAAGTCAAAATAAAACTGTGCTCCGTTTACCTCCATACCATTGCAAGCTCAATCCCATTGAGCTCATATGGGCAGAGGTTAAAAATTATATAGCTAAGCACAATACAACTTTTAAATTTTGTGACCTCAAAGGACTTTTCAAAGAAGCACTAGAATTAATAACAGCGCAAAAATGGGAAAACTGTATTAAGCACGTGAAAGACAAAGTTGAAAAGAGAATGTGGGAACTGGACAATATTTTAGAGGAACAAGTCGAGCCATTCATTATTGACGTTGGTGCTTCAGGCAGAAGCGATGATGAAAGCTCATCAAGCTCATCTTTCCAATAAAAGATGTCGTTCATCAAATTCGGTAATTTATAAGTAATTATAAAGCTACTGTATTTTTTAATTACTTATTGACATTTTTGAACCCATTTTGGCAAAACCTATTCAAGAATCTACTTTCTGACAATGTTCAACCATGCACATTTTTTTACGTTTTGAACGTTTTAATTTGGTTACATATTTACCTAGAAATCAAAAAATATACTAATCAATATTCTAAAAGCAATGTTAAGAGATATACGATTATTTTTAATTTAGGCTAATTTAAACGCCATTATGAGATTATATTCGACTGTATTTCACCAAACATCAGGCGGCATCCGAAAATTTTGAAATCCTTATGTATATTTACATCATTATATATTTCTTACCCCACCCCCACATGATCCTATATCCATCACCAATCGTATACACATCGAATTGTGCTAATTTACTACAAAGTTACGCAAAGCAGCATCTACTATCTAAAATATGTACTGCGTGACTCTTAATACGTCCCTGCCGAATGTTACAGCGTTCGATGATCACGTGGTCTTGTTTATGTCCGGTCTATCTCTTATCTGAATATACTGTAGCGTTGCATCTGCATTCCCCATAAATGAGGTGCATGTTAGCATATTCTTGTACGGTGTACACGGACATAGCGGCACTGCACAATCACACTATCAAAGATAGTCTAAGGAAAGCAAATGTTGTTTTGAAGAGCAATTAAACAGTCCAAATCCAAATCACAAGCGATCAACAGTCCAGTTCACGAATCCAAAATTAGTAACAGTACGAAATCAACAAGCACGAACATGTAAAGATGCGCAGTAAACGAAGGAGTACTGATCGGTATCAAAGTGCGCAATAGCAAGTAAGTGATGTGCTTCATCCATACCACATACAGCATGTTCAACCTCTCCTGCCCCGGGATTATGAGCCCCGAGTTGCTTTTTGTCGCACAATGTTAAAAAGACACAGGAAAGATCCACAGTTCTTTGAAAAAATTTTATGGTCGGATGAGACCACAATTAAGAAAGATGGGTACATGAACCTGCATAACCTTCACGAGTGGCACGTAGTAAACCCACATTTGATGAGAGAAGATAAATCTCAATATCGCTTCAAGATAAACCATTGGACAGGAATTTTAAATGGTAAAATAATCGGTCCGCTTGAGCTCCCAGAGACTTTGACTGCTGAAGTTTATTTGGATTTTTTTAAAAATCATGTACAAAATTTATTGGTGGACGTGCCACTGAGTATTTACAGGGACATGTGTTTTCATCATGATAGCTGCCCAGCGCACTATGCACTCTCAGTGAGAGAGTATCTCGATCAAAACTTTCCAGGCAGATGGATAAGGCGGTCTGGTACAATACCGTGGCCAGCCCGATCACCTGATTTGAATCCTTTAGATTTTTTTACTGGGGAACTGTAAAAGAAAAAGTGTATTTCAAGCCGATTCAAAATGTAGCTAAGCTACGGCAAAGACTATTGGAAGCAGCTGAGTTTGTTAATAATCGTGGATTCGCTCGTTTAATAACCCGATCTTTTTTAAGAAGATGTCGAGCGTGTATTGCGGCTGAAGGAAAACAATTTGAGCATTTGCTGTAAAGGTAAATCATCATCAGCAGCATTTTGACGCCCACTGTTGTGCAAACAGTTATCCTTAAGGGTCCTTGTGCGTTTTCATAATTGCTGTTTAATTAGGAAATTTTGAAAAATTTTCATCAGTTTTTCATCAAATAAAAATTGTGCATAAGTTAACGACTAATCTTCTAAGTGTTATACCATTTTGGAATCGTTATTAAATGCGCCAACTTTTAAGGTTACTTGCCAAACTCTCGTAGTACATTTTTTTCCAGTACAGCCAGTTAAAGTTGAGCAAAGTTTTACTTTGGAATACTTGGTTGGGAAATATATAAGTGGCAATTTTTCCTGAACGAGAAAAGTTGGCAGTAAGGTTGAGACACCAGTTTGAAGATGCATTATTCATCATTACATTGTAAAAATAAAATCCAAAAAAAGTTAATATTTGTAGTAACAGGAGTTGACAGACTGCCGTAGGGTGTGAAATTTCTATATCTTTTTCAAAGACCTATAATTTTCAAAACACATACATAAATTTTTTTTAAATATTTTTCTGATAGCTGTTATGACTTTGCCTATCACCCGGTTTCGGCTTGACGTCGACTTCTGGGACACCCTGTATACAGGGTGTATCAAATTCGACCCTCACCATTCGGATATCGGAAACTGTAAGAGATACGAAGTCGCTTAAATGGGGCCAACGTTGCGTATTTGGGCTATCAACAAGATGAAACCTTCCAAATTCGAAGTACTTTCGGAGAGAGATGGAAAAACATAATTTTCCCAATATCTTTAGTTTTTTCCTGAATTTATTTGAGACGGGATTCCAAAATAAATTGCACGTTAACATTGCCACTTTGTGTCCTCTGATGTCAAAAATACATTGACATTGCCAAACCTTAGTTATTCCAGAAAAACACAATTTCATAGGTAGGCCTTGAAATTATCAGATTTCATTTGTTTGGTACACCAGACCAGACCTCAAATTGGACATAGCAACAGAGTTTGGAAGACTGAGAAGAAGAGAAATAGATCGGTAAATTCACATAGAAGAGTCAGGCTTTGCCTACCAAATAACGGATAACATTTTGAACATCTGCTATGACTTACCTCTGCTTATTTAAGATTATTATTGTTATTACCTTCAATAAGATTTCCATTTTGTCCAGGTTTCATCATACCTTTCTATTTCCTTATAAATTTCATCGAACAACAAATTCATGGCTAACTAAGGAAAAACAGCATTGAATTTAGGACTGATTCAAATGTATAAAATTGCAATGCGTCTTTTAAGTTTTGCATATGGAAATAAAACAACACGGATGATCGAGGACGGATGACTTTTGTTGGCTTTTCTTCAATTTGGAACACCAAAACATCCGACTGTCGTTTATTTTCTGGTTCATAACAGTAAATCCACGATTCTTCACCACTAACAATGCTGGACACAATTTTTGAGTTTTCGAAATTGAAACGGTCAAGCGCTTTTTGACACAAATTGACCCTGGCTGCTTTCTGCTCTTCAGTCAACAGCTGGGGTATCCAACGAGAAACTAACTTTCTTACTCCTAATTCTTCCTGTAAAATTTTTTGAATTGAGGTCTTCGAGATCTTCAAGGACGCCTCAGTCTCGCGATACTGTAGTGAGAACTCTGCACGTATTGTTGTGAAACTTTGAATTTAAGTTTACTAAAGAGTGAGCTTAAGATTCAGTACTGACGTTCGATCCGCGCGGCCTACTATGTTTCTATATGCAAAACTTAAAAGACATCCCTCGTATAGCGTTCATATGAAAAAGGTAGGTTATGAAAGTCGCAAGAAGAAATGCCGAATTGAAAACTTCACTACGCCATTTTGTAGAGAAGAATAAGAAAATTCTGCTTCTTGCAATAATTAAGGTTTGGCAATGTCAATGAACGACGTATTATATTTTTTTAAAATTAGAATTAAAAACTCAATAAATCTGTGCAAAAATCCAATATGGCTTCTATAAGAAAAAATAAAGTTGATGCTGGAAGACACGAGACGAAACCTCATATTGAAATTGTAATTATACCTTCTTGTATTGACTATTTTAAACTTCAACTACACTTCTGTTAGTTCTACGATTGCACAAACAAGTCCACTATTCGCAGTGTTATGATCTGCCGGGCACTCTGTGTTAAATCAAAATACTACTTCCACACTAAAAAGCCGTTAATTGCCATTTATCTGCATGTCGTTCGTTGAATTTTGCAAATTCCACATAACTAGTAAGACGGGGATTTCGTTGTTGTTCTCCCCTAACCATGCTGCAGTTAAATTGGCTTCGTTATCGAAAACAAGCGTAACAAACAAACTTTTCCTATTAAAAGTTGGGAGGGTCGAGAACACAAAAATTTTAGGACATTCCATTTTTGAAGCGGGAACGTAGTACGTTTGGTTCGAAGCCTTTTATTTGGAAGCATTTCGACAAAGCCGATAGTTGACGAGCGCACCTCACTAACATCTTCATCCCGAAAACATGATGGAGCAGTGAAGGCCCAAGAATATTTCCCAAATCAGTGGAAAGACGCTATAGTTATTATTATTATTATGTTAATTGAGATGAGCAGAGTTCACAGTACTATAAGCTCATGCAGTAAATATAGTGTACGGACACGTAACACAAATACATCAAATAGAAAAAAATAAAAAAGACAGTTCATAGCTATCATACTGTACTTTGAAGCTATTACCTGAAGTAGCACCAACCACACTTTCAGGTAAACTATTCCAGGTGTTGAATATGCGGTTGGGAAGAAACCACTGTCGGACTGTTGTTTTAAATGGCTCCTTATGCAGTTTGAAGCTGTGTCCGCGTAGATTGCTGCGCGACAGACGGTATAGATGCATGAGGTTGGTGCCCATCAAACCATGAAGTATCCTGAACGTAACTATAAGATCGCCACGAAGTCTTCGCTCAGAGAATGAGGTCAGGTTGAATAATTCAAGGCGATCTTCATAGCTTGGTCTTCGTGCTCCAAAGGGGATACGAGTAGCCCGACGCTGTACTGATTCGACAAGATTTCTATCGCGCAGAAGCACAGTGTCCCGTACCGGGCCAGCGAATTTAAGAATTGGCCTCACGAATGCCTTGTAAATGTAGGCGCAAGTGTTGACATCGGATCCTTTGAAAGACCTCTCCAGCATGTATAGAAGTTTCTTGGCTTTTGATGTAACGAGGTGAATATGCTCTGACCAGGAAAGACGATCGTTGACTACAACGCCCAGATCAGTGTGGCTCGAAACTGCTACGATGTTGTGGTCAGAGATCTTGTATGTAAATCGCGGATTTGTCTTCCCGAGGTGAAGGACACAACACTTAGTTAGATTTAAGGGTAAAAGCCAACTGACTGACCATTGACAAACATTATCAAGATCTCGTTGAAGCATAGCAGAATTTACGACAGTATTGTACATCTTGGTGTCGTCGGCATAAGCTGAACATGTGGAGGAAATCAATGCGGGCAGGTCACTTGTATACAGAAGGAACAGCACTGGCCCCAAGACAGAGCCTTGAGGAACTCCACTTGCTACATGATGAAGGTGAGACTGGCTATCACTGACGCGCACAGAGAAAGTCCTCCCGGTGAGAAAAGCCTTAATCCACAGTAACAACTCGCCTCTTATTCCCACACATTCCAACTTAAACAGAAGCCTTCTATGTGGTACGCGATCGAAAGCCCTAGAAAAATCTAAGTAGGTTATATCAACAGGAGCCTTTGTGTCCAGATACTGAGTCCAATCGTTGAGAGAGTGGAGAAGGTTGGTCATTATTGATCGACCAGGGAGAAATCCATGCTGATTCTTAGGGATAAGGTCATTTTCGAAAGCAATGACAGGAGCTTATCTAATATGATTCTTTCAGCTATTTTGGCGGCGATAGTAACGAGACTTATTGGCCGATAATTTTTAGCGGAGGATTTGTCGCCCTTTTTGAATACAGGGGTAACAGAAGCACTAAGCCAGCATGAGGGTAGGGTATGAGATCTAAAAGACGATGTGAATATCAAGCTTAATGGTAGGGCCAGTGCTGAAGCGCAGTTTTTAAGTACAGCAGCCGTCATCCCATCTTTACCAGGGGAGGAAGAGGTCTTCAGATTTCGCAGGTGCATTAATACATAATCTTCAGGCAGGAACTCAACTTCGCAAAGGCTGTTGGGACACCTATGGCAGATAGTGGTCGGTAGAAGGTCTCTATTAGGCTCATCGACGAAGTCATCACTAAAGGACTCTGCCAGTAAGTTGGCAGATTCGGTGGCATCCATGTGGAGATGACCGTCAGCGTCGCGGATCTGAGGTGATGAAACTTTGGAATTCAGGTTTGTTCTTAGATACCGAAACAGCTTCTTCTTATTTTTGGAGGTAACCAGTTTTCGTTCATAAGCTTGTTTGGTATTATGTAACGTTCTAGATAGGAGGTTAGAAAAGGATCGATGAGACACGTAATCTTGTGAATGGCCACTCCTCCTAAACCGTTGCCACAAAGATCTCTTGTGACGAAGCATCCTCGACATGTTAGAGTTGATCCAGGGCTTTGAGGGGTCACAGTATACCTTCTTTTCAACAGTATTGTCAGCCGTTTCACTTAGGACTCGTTGAGCGAAGTGTCCCACATATCTTGGGTGCTACGGTTGTTAAGCAAAGCAGGCCAGTTGACTTCAGACAGGGCTTGGTTAAGAGCATTGTGGTTTACAATTTTGATGGTTTTAAACTTATCGGTTGTAGAACGACTATTTATATTGAACTGGAGAGAAGATAAAAGTGAACAGTGGTCAGACTTGGCAAAAGGTGGCAAATAATCTAAATTAGAAACAAAGTCGGCGTCGTTAACGAATATCAAATCCAGAGCCCTAGGCGTCTGTCCTTCCCTGAATCTCGTTGGACGATCAACAAGTTGAGATATGCTAGAGTTGCGTAGCAAGTCGATGTAAGCATCAGAAGAAGAATTGCATTCAGGAATGTGACTGTCGTGAGTCCGTGAGTAGTTTTTTTAACAGCCAAGAGGTGCCGGTGCCCTCGACAGAAGCGACCATTTTTTCGAGTCTGCCCGTCGCAAAAAATGTCTATTCTGGAGAGGTTGTCGCACGGCTACTACGAATGGACTTTCTGTCACTGACCCAACTACTCTGTAAACAGGTCTGTAAACTTTGAACAGAATGAAACTTCGCTGCAACGCTGACCGTCGTTTTTCTATGGAGCCTGTTTTGGACAGCTACCCAACCACCTATTATATTGATCAATGCACTGTATAAAAAACAATGGCTGCATGTATTGTAAGTTACGATAGGCGGAGCGATACTTGATTCAAATAAAAAAACTATCCAGTGATAAAAGCGACGGTGAACACGCGTAAATTGTGAAGTCCGTAGATTAATCTGTCTTTCAGGTGACAGTTCGTTTGTTTTTGCTTTTCACTGTTACGTTTCTATACAATAATAATATTTTATTTTCTTTAAACAAACAGAGTTTGTGTAGAAATCGCCAAGAGACAAGAGACTAATATAGACGCTTCACCTGTATATACACTGATTCAACCTCGTTAATATAGGGAATGAACAAAATAGGCCCTAAAATGGAACCTTGAGGAACCCCAATATCAACGGTGACTTCATTAGCTTTATGTAGTAGAGAAACACATTGTTTCGTATCAACAAGTATGAGTCGAGCCACCTATAAGGAGCGCCATTAACATCAGATCAAGAGAGCTTTTGCAGCAGAATGTTATGGCCTTACCTAAGTCGTAAAATACCCCAACCGGACACTCTTCGGCCTTATAGAACGAAATTAATCCTTCTTAAAACCAATCCATTATTGAGAAGCCAAACGGTACCGTCATTGACCTGAAGTGCATCCCCACTCCCAAAAAAAGGACGTCCAGCCGCCCAAAACGACAAGCGAGCATGAGGTTATCTGCTGGTTTTCAATGTACCTGACACGACACCCTCGTCCATCGTCCCGAAAACGCCAAAGCTCTCCGAAAAAACGCGAAAAGCCACCCAGGACTGTCGTCGAAACACACCTGCTAATTTGACTAAAAGCCTGCATGTCTTGGATCTGAAGAGCAGAAAATACTACTTCGAATGTTGTTTGTCCTGTGAGAAACTCGCCTTGAGATGGAAAATATCACTATGTTGAGTGTCGGAAGTTGATGTACTTCGCTTTGTCCCTGTTTGACCTTGAGTTAGCATGACCAAGGTCACTTTTCATCTTTTATCATTGCAAGTGATGCGGTTTAATAGCAGGAAATCTAATGTAGACTGAACTACTAAGTACGAATGCTATTTTTTCCTATTTACCTGAGAAAAACACATTACATTCGTAATCTGTCTGGAAGTGAAATTGAGTAATAAACGGTTTTAGTAGTCTCCCCATAAAATATTTACTACCATAAGCTTTTAGCTTCCATAAAGAAATCTCATTGAATTTGCTACATTACCCTTATGTATGGAGCGCTCCTTGTACATACATGAACTGTCATAAAACTCTGAATGCAGCAAGTGCACTTCCTACTACTACAATAAATAAGAACGTTTGGATGTTTGTTACGTTTTGAATTCAAGTTTATTTCCTTTTTTGAAGCACTCCTTTTTGTTTTATTTGCATATACCTACATATTTGTCTTCAACGGGTTCAAACGGAGGTTATGTCTAGTATTAAGCTTTTCAATTTGGTCACGATCTTCAATAATTTTATTATTATCTGTTTCCAAGTCATTGTCACGTCCCAAAATCACGTAACCATTTTTACAATTTGTACTAGTAATTTGAATTTGTCTTTATTAATGGTAGAGTGCCCATTCGCCCTTTTCAATGATTTTCTTTTGGTGAATTTCACAGTTTATTGATATATTTTCACACGTATTATATCTTTCTTTCTCAGTGATTCAGTATTGTGTTGGAAAAAACTCGAACAAATCTTCTTCAAGGCCACTCATTGAATCCTCCTTTATAAAGGTAAGTATTTCATGTCAGGCACTTGCCTCCGGAGATTGTGGTGTGAGCTCCATTTGTTTAATCTGCAGATTCTGGGATACAAGGTGCCGAACACCAGTTTCTGGAGTACTACCCCTTCATATAGTACCTTACGTTGAGCTGATTTGGTTTTGGTGCTACCCCGTCCATTTTCTTATGGAAGTCTAATCTTCAACGTGGGAGGCATTGCGGAGAACCATTATACACTCCTCCAGCTTTGCTTGTAGCTGTTTTGCAGCTGGTATTGCTGGAAGCCACCCCTTCCCCTTCGCAAAAAACTCTGTTCACATCAGGGTTTTTTACTCCTCAATGAACAGAAAATCGGCAAAAAACTGTGTGGCATGAATTTACCTCTCTTTCTAAATCTGATTATATATATATATATAGTATATATTAATATATATACTAAGTGACATATAAATCCGAACACCCAGTTTAAATGGTTTTATTTTAATAAAAGTTGGTGAATGTATTTATCTTACTGTAAATAACAAGTGAAAAAATTTTCAGCCTTATCAGTTGAACATTCCGGTTTTTATACTGCTTTTTTTTAATTCACTATCGCTCTAAAAATGAATATTTCAGCCGCAGCGCAGTAAAGAATCAACGTGGGCGGATTTTGGTTCTTGACATCCTTTATGATCGGTTACGATGCCTAGAGTACGGAGACCTGTACGATTTCGTCAACTTAGTGAGTTTGATAGGGGCCGTATAGTGGGACTTCGGGAAGCTGGACTTTCTTTTCGGGCAATTGCAGTTAGAGTGCAAAGAAGTGTCGACGCTGTGGTTAGGTGTTGTCAGGCATAGCTTCGAGAAGGCCGTACGCAAAGAGCAAGGGGCTCTGGACGCCGCCGTAGAACAACAGACCGTGAAGATCGCCGCCTAAGATTATTGGCCTTAAGGGACCGTTTCTCCACTATCAGGTCCATTGCAAATGAATGGTTTGCAGAACACATGCGAAGTGTTTACCGACGAATGAGAAGTTTTGGCTTGTTGTCATACCGGCCACACTGGGTCCTCCCTTTAACTCGAGAACACCGACGTAATCGCCTTGAGTGGTGCAGACAACGGTCACTCTGGGATCAGGAATGGAACAGTATTGTCTTTAGTGACGAGTCTCGATTTTGTTTAGGCATGCACAATGGTCGTGCCAGGGTTAGAAGGCGACGTGGTGAAAGGAGGAATCCACAGTTTTTTGTTGAAAGACATGTTCATCACACTGTTGGAGTTATGGTTTGGGGTGCTATAGCTTATGGTTCCAGGTCACCTTTAATCTTCATCAGAGGTAACATGAACGCGCAGCGTTATATCCACGAAGTTCTAGAACCCCATCTTTTACCCTATCTTGACACCCTTGCAGATCCAACTTTCCAACAAGATAATGCTCGACCACATGTTGCAAGAGTCACAATAGTCTTCTTTCAACATAATGATGTCACATTCTTACCATGGCCACCAAGATCTCCCGACTTATCCCCAATTGAGCACGTGTGGGATATGATGGGTAGGAGATTGCTCAATTTGCAACGTCCTCCTCAGACTCTAGAAGCACTTCGAGAGGAGTTGGTGGTTGCCTGGAATGAGATACCACAGGAGGACATTGACCACCTGATCAGAAGCGCGTTGGAGAATGCGTAGCACATCAGGGTGCATCCACACATTATTAAAGGTCAAAGGGCTTTAAAGCAGTGCAATTATTTTGAAATTTTTATCATTTACTTATTATGCTTCATTAAGTACTTATACAAAATTTTATTAAAATAAAACCATTTAAACTGGGTGTTCGGATTTATATGTCACTTAGTATATGATATTACTTATTACAATTTTATTTAATACAGGCAATAGTGCGAATCTTTTATACACGGTGTTCAATTTGACCACCATTTTCCTTTCTGCATATAAAATTTTGTAAAAATCAGCTCCGAAAAATATTTTTTTTCTTGAAAACTATGCGAGTTGAATATAAGAGGCAAAAATAAGTCAATAAAAACTCTTTCAAATAAAATAATCATAGCAAAAGTCAAATATTATTACGTCTAGCAAAGCACATGTGCTCCAAAAAATGTGTTTTAAAAAGAAAACTTTGACGCTCTCCATTAGATTTTTCATTTTGTGCAAAGCTATTCGGGAAGTCCCGACTCTCAGGACACCCTGTATATGATCTACGGAAGTGAACACTACGCATGTTCACTTAATATTCAGTGATTTGTCTGTGTTCGCAAATGCGATAATTTGACTCAACTTTCCGAGTTTGAGAGGGGTCGGATGATTTCGTGAAGCCGTGCTTCCTGCCTAGTAAAGTGGGTACAAACGAATATTTCAGAAAATTTAGAAATCCTCACCCTTTGGTCTGATAATTGCTCTTCTAAGAACCGGAACATACTTGTTGTCATGTCCTACTTCTGGATGTTAAAATTAAGAATATTAACCATAAATTTCTTGTACGAGGACATACTCGCTTAAAGGCTGACTGTGATCATTGAAAGTTAAAGAAATAAATTAAGTCCGCTTAAAATAAAACCCTTGGGACTGGCAACAGCCTATGGCACGAAAATGAAATGTAATACCATTGATATGACAGCAGATGATTTCATGAATTTTAAAAGACTATTTGAAGGTTCAACAGCGCCTTTTGTCTCATAAAAAAAATTGTGGAAGGGTACGACTTTCTTATTTCAAATACCGTACACCTACAGGTTAGAAAAGTAAGTTTTACAAAACAAATTTCGAACAAGAAACTTTGTTCACAGTAGACTTAAATCAAAAAAGCCGTCGATCAGTTGGTGTCCCAGAATTTGTAAGCCCAATTAGACAGATGCCCAAACCAATTTCAACAAAGAAATATCAACACCTCCAAAAACTGTTGCAATGGTTTCTTCGCAGATTTCATGATTTTTACACCAACTTAAATCATACAAATTGTGAGACTGAGTAATAAATAATTAGCTTTGTAGTCATTTTTTAAATAGTGTAAAGTATGTATAATGTAGTCATTTTTATTCAGTTCATAGAGTACGTTTTTGACTTGAATTTAATCATATTTGTAAATATTTGTAGATAAGAATACGTTGTTTTGAACCTCTATTTGTGCATATTTCACAAAATATACGATTTTTTGCAAGAAATGCTTTATTTGTAGTTTATTTACTTTTCCTAAATATGTCAAGACTGGTAAGCACATATTTTAATGGACTTAGCATCATGTCAAGTCCAAATATAATCTTTTTAATTACTGCTAAGGTATGTTAAGTCCATTAGTAACAAAAATGCTAACCTAAGCCCATCTTAACATTACTTAATTAATACCTTCTACAAAAAAAATAGCGGAATTTTCAAAAAGATTACGGAAATTATCAAAATTTTACAATCAAGTATTCAGTGAAAAATCCTTTAACCTCCTTTCCTGCAAAATCAACTTTTTGGAATAGTTTAGTCTGGCTCTGAGGTACAGATATATAATTACTAGTAAGAATGCGGAATATATACTAAGTGACATATAAATCCGAACATCCAGTTTAAATGGCTTTATTTTAATAAAATTTTGTATAAGTACCTAATGAAGCATAATAAGTAAATGATAAAAATTTCAAAATAATTGCACTGCTTTAAAGCCCTTTGACCTTTAATAATGTGTGGATGCACCCTGATGTGCTACGCATTCTCCAACGCGCTTCTGATCAGGTGGTCAATGTCCTCCTGTGGTATCTCATTCCAGGCAACCACCAACTCCTCTCGAAGTGCTTCTAGAGTCTGAGGAGGACGTTGCAAATTGAGCAATCTCCTACCCATCATATCCCACACGTGCTCAATTGGGGATAAGCCGGGAGATCTTGGTGGCCATGGTAACAATGTGACATCATTATGTTGAAGGAAGTCTATTGTGACTCTTGCAACATGTGGTCGGGCATTATCTTGTTGGAAAGTTGGATCTGCCAGGGTGTCAAGATAGGGTAAAAGATGGGGTTCTAGAACTTCGTGGATATAACGCTGCGCGTTCATGTTACCTCTGATGAAGATTAAAGGTGACCTGGAACCATAAGCTATAGCACCCCAAACCATAGCTCCAACAGTGTGATGAACATGTCTTTCAACAAAAAACTATGGATTCCTCCTTTCACCACGTCGCCTTCTAACCCTGGCACGACCATCGTGCATGCATAAACAAAATCGAGACTCGTCACTAAAGACAATACTGTTCCATTCCTGATCCCAGAGTGACCGTTGTCTGCACCACTCAAGGCGATTACGTCGGTGTTCTCGAGTTAAAGGGAGGACCCAGTGTGGCCGGTATGAAAACAAGCCAAAACTTCTCATTCGTCGGTAAACACTTCGCATGCTAATAGGTCTTCCGTGTTCTGCAAACCATTGATTTGCAATGGACCTGGTAGTGGAGAAGCGGTCCCTTAAGGCCAATAATCTTAGGCGGCGATCTTCACGGTCTGTTGTTCTACGGCGGCGTCCAGTGCCCCTTGCTCTTTGCGTACGGCCTTCTCGAAGCCATGCCTGACAACACCTAACCACAGTGTCTACACTTCTTTGCACTCTAACTGCAATTGCCCGAAAAGAAAGTCCAGCTTCCCGAAGTCCCACTATACGGCCCCTATCAAATTCACTAAGTTGACGAAATCGTACAGGTCTCCGTACTCTAGGCATCGTAACCGATCGTAAAGGATGTCATGAACCAAAATCCGCCAACGTTGATTCTTTACTGCGGTTGAAATATTCATTTTTAGAGCGTTAGTGAATTAAAAAAACAGTATAAAAACCGGAATGTCCAACTGATAAGGCTGAAAATTTTTTCTCTTTGTTATTTACAGTAAGATAAATACATTTACCAACTTTTATTAAAATAAAACCATTTAAACTGGGTGTTCGGATTTATATGTCACTTAGTATAAATAGACCAACTGTGTTCATCAAAACCTTGACTGGAAAGAATACGTACTTCAACTCTACTTTCCCAGAACACTGGAAATTTGCTCATGTCCAGCCCTTCCGAAAAAAAGGATCTAAGAGCGACCCTTACAGACAGAACTATAACTCTACTTTCTGCTATAAGTACGATGATGGAAAGGTGCATAAATTGATAGCTCCTGCTTAGTTTGTGACAGACAGTAAGGTTTCCGGCACCGGCGATCATCTAGCTTACGTCACGCAACTGTAAAGTAAACTTTTCCAGTCAATTGCTGTATGTCGTTGCTCTTGATATCACCAAAGGTTTCGGTCAGCTGTGGCACCAAGCTTCCATCCTCTGACTGCCTAGAGAAAATTGTCTAATTGACAATCTCACAATGTCAACTCGGATGTTCTACAGGGATCGATCATAGCGAGATTCTTTCAAGCCGATCCTCAGCTTTGCTCCGCGCAGTATTTTGAATTTTTATACCGTATCCACTTGTTTGCCTTCCATTCTGTTCCATCTGTTTCTAGGGCTACTAGACCTGTATCGCACTGATGAGCGGCTAATGAGGACGAAACAGCGCTGTCTGCAGTTGGCCGAGGCCAAAGAATACGTTATTTAATGCTACGAGTTATTTGGGTACCGCTATTTCTGTTTAAAATCTTAACTCTTCTGTCTTATCACCATCCATGAGAAAATATTCCTTGACCTACTGTAATATGCAGCCCAGCACGCAGTAGTTGCTTCAACTCGCAGTAGCAGTGAAGCGGGTGCATCTGATGTGCTGTAATGAATATTCAAATACATTTATGCCCGGGATGACAAATGGTCGTCACAACAGGGTTGAACACAATAAAGTTTCGCCACGGTGTACGGAATACTGACAGTAAGATCGCTCAGCGGTCAGACTAGCTTCCTTCCTACGGTCGTCCCCCTTCCTGCATAAAGAAGACTGGTGTGGCCGGCACGAATATTACGTAAAATAGCTATAAAACTTCAAAAAAAAAACAACCTACGAAATGTCATCTTGCAGACTAGGTAGTTCTTAGGGTGCAAACAGTCATTCCACGTTTCCTCACTAGGATCGTTGTGAGCGACCGTCTATGGAGGAATGACTCAACTACACGCATTGTTGATTGCATATGTTTGGTGAAGCTGAGTAGTCTGTAGTTTTCATCTCTGAGAAGAAAGTTAAATATATATAAATAACAAATGATTGAAACTTGATTTTACACGTTTTTTATTTTCCTTCCTCTGTACACAAAATTTGCAAATTCAATAAGTTGGTTAAACTTTTTTGTGACTTGTGGTATACCGTTGAAATCGGGATAAGCTAGAGTAGTTTTTAAAAGAATTCTAAGAACCTGAGCGCTTTTAGTTTTTTTTACAGAAATTCAAAATTGAGACTCACATTTTTTTGTTCTTCTTTGTAACCCTCTGTGACTTTATAAATAAAACACTATATGCTGCTGGCAAGTAATGTTGATTTTGTAAGATTGGTACAACATCACCCATTAAGATAAATTAATCATTAGGTGGACATACTCTTTATTTTTTTTATTTCACTTTTGGAGTTTTAACTAAAAAGAATTAAAAAATCTACATAATTAATTCCGTTGGGCTACAAACTGTTTGAGGGACCTGGAGTGATAGAAAAGATCTCCTCTGCCCGCCATTCCAATTTGGCAAACGATGCACCAAACACCCTGTTTATATATATTACCTGTACCCGACGGGTTATTTATATTTTGTCCTATCTGAAGACAGGTTCTGTTCAAAGTTATAAATTACGATTTTTTAGGTTCTTTGTGTTTTCAGAAACTTGTGCAGGGAATATAATTATTTCTTATCTCTCTCATTTTGGATGCGCAACCAATTTCCAGCTTTGGATCTCGAGTAAGTGTATTTGAGACAAGAAACAAATTTAATTATCATCAACACATACTATTAGCATACAAATCGTCACTACGCACCCATGCATTCCATTCCTGGTCCCAGAGTGACCGTTGTCTGCACCACTCAAGGCGATTACGTCGGTGTTCTCGAGTTAAAGGGAGGACCCAGTGTGGCCGGTATGAAAACAAGCCAAAACTTCTCATTCGTCGGTAAACACTTCGCATGCCAATAGGTCTTCCGTGTTCTGCAAACCATTCATTTGCAATGGACCTGGTAGTGGAGAAACGGTCCTTTAAGGCCAATAATCTTAGGCGGCGATCTTCACGGTCTGTTGTTCTACGACGGCGTCCAGTGCCCCTTGCTCTTTGCGTACGGCCTTCTCGAAGCCATGCCTGACAACACCTAACCACAGTGTCTACACTTCTTTGCACTCTAACTGCAATTGCCCGAAAAGAAAGTCCAGCTTCCCGAAGTCCCACTATACGGCCCCTATCAAACTCACTAAGTTGACGAAATCGTACAGGTCTCCGTAATCTAGGCATCGTAACCGATCGTAAAGGATGTCAAGAACCAAAATCCGCCAACGTTGATTCTTTACTGCGGCTGAAATATTCATTTTTAGAGCGTCAGTGAATTTAAAAAAAGCAGTATAAAAACCGGAATGTCCAACTGATAAGGCTGAAAATTTTTTCGCTTGTTATTTACAGTAAGATAAATACATTCACAAACTTTTATTAAAATAAAACCATTTAAACTGGGTGTTCGGATTTATATGTCACTTAGTATAGTTGTTTATTTTCGCTAACTGCATTTAAAGAATTGTTCAGGTGCTTGTGAAGCTCTTCACGCATATCATTTTTTTTTTCTCGAAAACTATCCGAGATGGCCTGTTTTTCTCAGAAACAAAAAATAAGGACAATAAAAACATATGTCAAATTAAAAAAAATCGTCGTTAAGGCTACCAAAAAATTCTGCTATAATTCAAGTAGGGGGTAGCTTTTACCATTCCCTAACCCGTTAGAGTTTTGCGTTAAAGCCAAATATTGCAACATCTAACAAGACATATGTTCAAATCGGACTATCCACGAAATATTGTGACACCCGGAATAGACAACGTTATAAACCATCAAATCGCGCGAACCAATAAAATTGTTAGCAACTTTATTAATTACGAAACTCCGAGGGGTCAAATCATGCCGCCTTTTCGCTCGACACCGAGTATACTTTATCTGAAGTCACTTGAAATAGCATAAAAACCTTTGGTCGGCGCGTCCTTTGTAATTTCATGACGTATCATAGGCGTGCGGTCATTTATTTAGAACGATAATAATAATGTTTTTATATCACAATAAATGGATTTTACTATCTTCTTATTTTTTTGATTTGGGATAAAAAATACTTATATTGGGAGTTTAATTTATGTTGACTGAAAGTTAAGAAATGGAAAAATTACAGAATTCCAACGTTTGACATAGGCAAATATTTACATAGCAGGTAGGTATATAAAAAGGTATATAAAGACTTACATTATAGGTATTTATATATCATCCTCGCCTTCGGAGCTGTCGCTAGAGTCATCTTGTAGAGGAATTACAACGGGATTTACAGGAGGTAAAACACAATATTCATTTTCTTTTTCAATAATATGCCTAGAACACTGCTTCCATAGGTCTGTGGCAGCAATATGAGATACTGCATCTCTTATTGTGGCCAATAGCGATTCACTTAATTGAGGGGTCTGTTTATGTTTTCTTACTTTTTTTTTAAAGCAGCCCAGACCAACTCAATCGGGTTAAAAATGCAGTAATAGGGAGGTAGACGGTAGATTTTGCTGAAGCAGATTGTCAACAACATACTCTTTTTCAAATTTTTGTCTTTTAATAAGATCCAATAATATGGCTTTGGTTGATTTTTGTGGTATTTCCATTCCCTTATCCTTCATAAAATCAATAAT
The DNA here is from genome assembly GCA_963669975.1 of Acanthoscelides obtectus. Taxonomy (NCBI): domain Eukaryota; kingdom Metazoa; phylum Arthropoda; class Insecta; order Coleoptera; family Chrysomelidae; genus Acanthoscelides; species Acanthoscelides obtectus. The sequence goes on along the minus strand of CAVLJG010000001.1, from coordinate 7,568,086 downwards.
GTCTTGTTTTTTTGTGCCTGTATTCGGAATTTTGTTTTTCTGTCGGGAATGGTATGGCGCATTGTCCATAATAATCACTGAATTTGGGGAAATGTTTGGTATTAACTGCTGCTCTATCCACTTTTCAAATAAGTCGGAGATCATGTCCTCATGATAGTCGGCACATGATTCTTTGATATTTTTGGCAGATAACAGCAAGGCATTAGGTATAAATCCATTTTCACTGCCAGCATGGAGAATAATGATTCGTTTTCCACGGTTGCATGGTGCATTTAAAATGCACTTGTTGCTGTCGTCAACCCAGCCGTACTGCACAACATCATAGGTATCATACCACGTTTCATCCAGGTAAATCAGATTTCTTTTCTGCTCTCTATAGATTTTAACTTTGTGCAAAAATTCTTGGCGCAATTCAACGATTCGAGACGACTCCATAATCACCATTCTTTTATCTAATTTTTTGTATTGAAAACCACACAGTTTTACAATACAGTGCAGTGAGTCTAAGCATTTGTAATTATAAAAATCTTCAGGATAATCTTTTAATTTATCCCGTATCATTTCCAACGTGGGCACCAAATTTTCTTTATAAAATCCGTATATTATACGACGAATATCTTCCTGAAAACCCACGTCTATCCTTTTTAATTTTTGCCCTATGCGCTTTCTGTGGAAGGAATGGTTGACTACATCTCCCCTTTTTATAACCCGATAAATGGTAGACCGACTGATTTTTGTCAGGATACAAATTCTGTTTAAAATTTGATTTTGCGAGGAATCTGGATTTTCGTTTTTCAGACAATCATACATATTTAGGATTACTCTTTGGGTCTGTTCCTCTAAATCTTTATGAAAGAATTCTGCCTGCACAGGTTCATCAACCATCTCCTCGTGGCTTGGAGCATTTTCCCAAGGTCTCCAAAGAGCCATATTTAGGACACACAAGAACAATCAACACAACAATTAAATCAACAAGTAAACTGAGTATTCAAAAGTCAAAAACACACAAACTAATAAAATCTATGAAAAAACACGGACAGACTAAAGAAAACACGTTTATTCACCGCTACACGGCACTGGCTAAACTGTTTCAATTTTCAGTAGCCACCTGCACTTGTTCGGAGCTCTGAAATACACGCTTTCTCATTGGCTATGTCCACGCATAGGCGTGCTTTACTCCACGTGGACCGGTGAAACTGCCTTTGATCTTATACGGGGGATATTTGCTGCGAAATTTGGCGATTTTTGCAGCAACAGAGCGGGTTAAATATAGATATATAAAACGCACCCGGTATTTCACAGTGTTTCAAGTGACTTCAGATAAAGTATACCTCCCAAGTGTCCTCCCCCCGTCGACGCCCCTAAAGTGCCTCACGACCCTCTTTTTACCTGCTTTTTCCTTGAAAATGAACACATACGAGATGTAAACAACTTGGAACCAATACACGTAAATGCATTCTCGCTCTTGAAACGATCGATACCAAGAAGTTCTTTTGTTTTCACGTCGAATTAAATCTGCCTGTACGCCTCTGCGAACTGGAACATAATGTCGAGATCCAAACAAGCACGTTCCATCTCATGCGTCTATTATCGCGGTGTCGGCTGGCTGTCCTTTCGATATTACATCCCTAAAATCTAGTGACCTACTTATAAGGGATAACGCGTGCTCCGGTGCCGTCGGTTCCTTGTCATGTTTATTAGAAGAACACGAGTCTACAATATCCGATCGGATACTAAAAACACAATAGAATTGGTCAGCGGTCGCCAAACTGTGGAGCTGCTCCGCTAACTCCAATGTTTGGCAAGCTGTATGAGGTGGCACTTTAATTTTCAGAAACAAGGGTACTAATGTGTGTTGCAAACGGTTGGAATGCGTCAATTAATTGAATTTCAGTCATTACGGAGCTCCGACGGGTAGAATCATGCCTACCGCCTTTTTGCTCGACGCCCAGTACCTCTGAAGTGTCCGCTCCCCGTCGACATCTGCCTGGCTATGGAAAAAAACAATTCAAACGCATAATTTGTCAAATAAAGTGAAGTGAATTCATAAAATCTCTGACAAAAGAGTGCCAACCGCCGCAAACTATTCTTGGGTTTCCGCTTATAGTGATGATGCACCATCATATTATACAATGAAATTTTGGTCGAAACGGGTCGACAGGGACGAGAATCCATTGAAGACGTTTCCAGAAGTGGAAGTCAGGAAACAGCTACAAATTATGGAATGACTCAAAAAGTTGAAGTCATATGCAGGGTGTTTCAGTTTATTGTTGCATAACTTTAAGATTCGATAGAACTTTTAAAATTAATGTCTATATAAACATGGGTCGAAAAATGCGTGGCTTCCGAAATACAGGGTGTTTAAATTTGCTTTCTAAAATAGTTTTTTTTTAAATATTGCGAACAATGTTTGATGTATAACAGTGAAAATTGGTATACAAGGGTTTTTTGGTACGACAAAACGAACCATCGACATAGTTTTACTGTAGCCGCTAGGGGGCGCTCTCTACTGTACCTGTAGTGTATTAAAATGACCGAAAATTTTTTCTTAGTGCAATTTTTTGCTTTGGAATAAAAACACTGATTCTTCGCACTTTTCAACATAAAAAAGCTCTCTTGTGAATTTTCGTTATATTAGCCGTTTTTGAGATATTTCGATTTTTAAGGTTCGATGCATTTTTTATTATTTATGATAAAATAACGTTAAAAAGTCAGTATCTCGATAATTTTTAGAAGTAGGCTGTGCCTGCAAATATTTTTGAAATTGAAAGCAGAATAAGGTTAAACGTCAATTAGTTGACAGTTAGTTTTGTTGTCTGTTGAAACCTGAAACGTTTTTTGCAATTGTGAATGCACGAAATTTAGTTTCTTTTACCTGTTTTTTTTTATGAAAATGCCATTTTTATTCATCAATCAAGAGTTAGCGGATATTCATTTTGTGTATGGCTTTGTAAATGGAAACGCAGCAGAAGCGGCCAGAGAATACGCACGAAGATTTCCAAACAGACGACATCCAACTCGCTCAGTATTTGTAAGAGTGCATCGCCAAATAATTGAAAATGGTTTTGGAAATCTCCAAAGGGATCAAAACATAAATGTTCGTCAGCGCAGATTTACCCGTATGATTCTGCGTGAGTTTGATAGAGATCCGACCACAAGTGATAGGAGAGTTTCTGGTGCCTTGGGAATTTCAGCAAGCCATGTTTACCGTGTTCTTAGAAATGACCGTAGACGTCCTTACCATTTGCAACCTGTGCAAGGACTACAGCCAGGGGACGGAGAACGAAGAATCACATTTTGTCAGTGGATTCTTGATAGAACTGATAATAATAGGGAGTTTTTAAGTCACGTTTTATGGACTTTTTTGCCTGCAAGGTTAAATGCTGCGACCCTCTTGGAATTTTTAAAGGCTGAACATGCAAATATGTGGGATGATGTTATGTTAGATTTAAAAAGATTGGCCTGGTTCCAGCTTGATGGTTGTCCAGCTCATTATTCGAGAATAGTTAGAAACTGGCTCGACGAAAATTATCCAGAAAGATGGATCGGCCGTGGAGGACCAGTCGCCTGGCCTCCACGATCCCCTGACCTAAATCCATTAGATTTCTTTGTGTGGGGATTTCTAAAAGAAAAAGTGTACCAGACTCCTGTAACCACAAGAGATATGCTAATAGACAGAATCAGGAATGCATGTGATGAAATAAGGTCTTATTTGAATAATGCTATACCACGTTCGATCATTCGATTCAATCAGTATTTTTATTCAAAAAGCAAAAAATTGCACTAAGAAAAAATTTTCTGTCATTTTAATACACTACAGGTACAGTAGAGAGCGCCCTCTAGCGGCTACAGTAAAACTATGCCCATGGTTCGTTTTGCCGTACCAAAAAACCCTTGTATACCATTTTTCACTGTTATACATCAAATATTGTTCGAAATATTTAAAAAAAACTATTTTAGAAAGTAAATTTAAACACCCTGTATTTCGGAAGCCACGCAGTTTTCGACCCATGTTTATATAGACTTTATGCATTAATTTTAAAAGTTCTATCGAATCTTCAAGTTATGCAACAATAAACTGAAACACCCTGTATATCTGTACCCCAGAGCCATACTAAACTATTCCAAAAAGTTGATTTTGCAGGAAAGGAGTTTAAAGGATATTTCACTGAATACTTGATTGTAAGATTTTTATAATTTCCGTAATCTTTTTGAAAATTCCGGTAAACTGTTTATTTTGGTAGAAAGTATTAATTAAGTAATGTTAAGATGGGCTTAGGTTAACATTTTGTTACTAATGGACTTAACATACCTTAGCAGTAATTAAAAAGATTATATTTGGACTTGACATGATGCTAAGTCCATTAAAAAATGTGCTTACCGGTCTTGACATATTTAGGAAAAGTAAATAAACTACAAGTAAAGCATTACTTGCAAAAATATCGTATATTTGTGAAATATGCACATATAGAGGTTAAAAACAACGTATTCTTATCTACAAATATTTACAAATATCATTAAATTCAACTCAAAAACGTACTCTATGAACTGAATGAAAATGACTACGTTATACAAGAAAAGAGTACATACTTTAAACTATTTAAAAAATGACTACAAAACTAATTATTTATTACGCAGTCTCACAATTTGTATGATTTAAGTTGGTGTAAAAATCATGAAATCTGCGAAGAACCCATTGCAACAGTTTTTGGAGGTGTTGATATTTCTTCGTTGAAATTGGTTTGGGCCTCTGTCTAATTAGGCTTAAAAATTCTGGGACACCAACTGATCGACGGCTTTTTTGATTTAAGTCTACTGTGAACAAAGTTTTTTGTTCGAAATTTGTTTTGTAAAACTCACTTTTCTAACCTGTAGGTGTACGGTATTTGAAATAAGAAAGTCGTACCCTTCCACAATTTTTTTTATGAGACAAAAGGCGCTGTTGAACCTTCAAATCGTCCTTTAAAATTCATGAAATCGTCTGCTGTCACATTAATGGCATTCATTTCATTTTAGTGCCATAAGCTGTTGCCAGTCCCAAGGGTTTTATTTTAAGCGGACTTAATTTATTTCTTTACCTTTCAATGATCACCGTCAGCCTTTAAGCGAGTATGTTCTCGTACAAGAAATTTATGGTTAATATTCTTATTTTTAACATCCAGAAGTGGGACATGACAACAAGTATGTTCCGGTTCTTAGAAGAGCAATTATCAGACCAAAGGGTGAGGATTTCTAAATTTTCTGAAATATTCGTTTGTACCCACTTTACTAGGCAGGAAGCACGGCTTCACGAAATCATTCCACCCCATCAAACTCGGAAATTTGAGTGAAATTATCGCATTTGCGAACTCTATGCTTGATAATGCAATGAAACAACAATGAAACAAATGGAACCAACACAGACAAATCACTGAATATTAAGTGAACATGCGTAGTGTTCACTTCCGTAGATCATATACAGGGTGTCCTGAGAGTCGGGACTTCCCGAATAGCTTTGCACAAAATGACAAATCTAATGGAAAAGTACTTCGTTTGTCAGTTGGAGAGCGTCAAAGTTTTCTTTTTAAAACACATTTTTTGGAGCACATGTGCTTTGCTAGACGCAATAATATTTGACTTTTGCTATGATTATTTTATTTGAAAGAGTTTTTTATTAACTTAATTTTTTGCCTCTTATATTGAACTCGCGTAGTTTTCAAAAAAAAAAAATTTTTCGGAGCTGATTTTTACAAAATTTTATGTGCAGAAATGAAAATGGTGGTCATATTGAACACCGTGTATAAAAAATTCGCACTATTGCATGTATTAAATAAAATTGTAATAAGTAATATCATAGTTGTTTATTTTCGCTAACTACATTTGAAAAATTGTTCAGGTGCTTGTGAAACTCCTCACGCATATCATTTTTTGTTCTCGAAAACTATCCGAGATGGCCTGTTTTTCTAAGAAACAAAAAATAAGGACAATAAAAACATATGTCAAATTGAAAAATATCAGAGTCGTCGTTAAGGCTACCAAAAATTCTGCTATAATTCAAGTAGGGGTGGGGGTAGCTTTTACCATTCCCTAACCCGTTAGAGTTTTGCGTTAAAGCCAAATATTGCAACATCTAACAAAGCATATGTTCAAATCGGACTATCCACGAAATATTTGACACCCTGTATAGAAAACGTTATAAACCATCAAAACGCGCGAACCAATAAAATTATTAGTAACTTTATTAATTAAGAAACTCCGAGGGGTCAAATCATGCCGCCTTTTCGCTCGACATCGAGTATACTTTATCTGAAGTCACTTGAAATAGCATAAAAACTTTTGGTCGGCGCGTCCTTTGTAGTTTCATGACGTATCATAGGCGTGCGGTCATTTATTTAGAACGATAATAATAATGTTTTTATACCACAATAAATGGATTTTACTATCTTCTTATTTTTTTGATTTGGGATAAAAAATACTTATATTGGGAGTTTAATTTATGTTGACTGAAAGTTAAGAAATGGAAAAATTACAGAATTCCAACGTTTGACATAGGCAAATATTTACATAGCAGGTAGGTATATAAAAAGGTATATAAAGACTTACATTATAGGTATTTATATATCATCCTTGCCTTCGGAGCTGTCGCTAGAGTCATCTTGTAGAGGAATTACAACGGGATTTACAGGAGGCAAAACACAATATTCATTTTCTTTTTCAATAATATGCCTAGAACACTGCTTCCATAGGTCTGTGGCAGCAATATGAGATACTGCATCTCTTATTGTGGCCAATAGCGATTCACTTAATTGAGGGGTCTGATTATGTTTTCTTACTTTTTTTTTAAAGCAGCCCAGACCAACTCAATCGGGTTAAAAATGCAGTAATAGGGAGGTAGACGTAATACTTTATGGCCATTTTGCTGAAGCAGATTGTCAACAACATACTCTTTTTCAAATTTTTGTCTTTTAATAAGATCCAATAATATGGCTTTGGTTGATTTTTGTGGTATTTCCATTCCCTTATCCTTCATAAAATCAATAATGTCTTGTTTTTTTGTACCTGTATTCGGAATTTTGTTTTTCTGTCGGGAATGGTATGGCGCATTGTCCATAATAATCACTGAATTTGGGGAAATGTTTGGTATTAACTGCTGCTCTATCCACTTTTCAAATAAGTCGGAGGTCATGTCCTTATGATAGTCGGCACATGATTCTTTGATATTTTTGGCAGATAACAGCAAGGCATTAGGTATAAATCCATTTTCACTGCCAGCATGGAGAATAATGATTCGTTTTCCACGGTTGCATGGTGCATTTAAAATGCACTTCTTGCTGTCGTCAACCCAGCCGTACTGCACAACATCATGGGTATCATACCACGTTTCATCCAGGTAAATCAGATTTCTTTTCTGCTCTCTATAGATTTTAACTTTGTGCAAAAATTCTTGGCGCAATTCAACGATTCGAAACGACTCCATAATCACCATTCTTTTATCTAATTTTTTGTATTGAAAACCACACAGTTTTACAATACAGTGCAGTGACTCTAAGCATTTGTAATTATAAAAATTTTAATTTATCCCGTATCATTTCCAACGTGGGCACCAAATTTTCTTTATAAAATCCGTATATTATACGACGAATATCTTCCTGAAAACCCACGTCTATTCTTTTTAATTTTTGCCCTATGCGCTTTCTGTGGAAGGAATGGTTGACTACATCTCCCCTTTTTATAACCCGATAAATGGTAGACCGACTGATTTTTGTCAGGTAACAAATTCTGTTTAAAATTTGATTTTGCGAGGAATCTGGATTTTCGTTTTTCAGACAATCATACATATTTAGGATTACTCTTTGGGTCTGTTCCTCTAAATCTTTATGAAAGAATTCTGCCTGCACAGGTTCATCAACCATCTCCTCGTGGCTTGGAGCATTTTCCCAAGGTCTCCAAAGAGCCATATTTAGGACACACAAGAACAATCAACACAACAATTAAATCAACAAGTAAACTATTCAAAAGTCAAAAACACACAAACTAATAAAATCTATGAAAAAACACGGACAGACTAAAGAAAACACGTTTATTCACCGCTACCCGGCACTGGCTAAACTGTTTCAATTTTCAGTAGCCACCTGCACTTGTTCGGAGCTCTGAAATACACGCTTTCTCATTGGCTATGTCCACGCATAGGCGTGCTTTACTCCACGTGAACCGGTGAAACTGCCTTTGATCTTATACGGGGGATATTTGCTGCGAAATTTGGCGATTTTTGCAGCAACAGAGCGTGTTAAATATAGACATATAAAACGCACCCGGTATTTCACAGTGTTTCAAGTGACTTCAGATAAAGTATACCTCCCAAGTGTCCTCCCCCCGTCGACGCCCCTAAAGTGCCTCACGACCCTCTTTTTACCTGCTTTTTCCTTGAAAATGAACACATACGAGATGTAAACAACTTGGAACCAATACACGTAAATGCATTCTCGCTCTTGAAACGATCGATACCAAGAAGTTCTTTTGTTTTCACGTCGAATTAAATCTGCCTGTACGCCTCTGCGAACTGGAACATAATGTCGAGATCCAAACAAGCACGTTCCATCTCATGCGTCTATTATCGCGGTGTCGGCTGGCTGTCCGTTCGATATTACATCCCTAAAATCTAGTGACCTACTTATAAGGGATAACGCGTGCTCCGGTGCCGTCGGTTCCTTGTCATGTTTATTAGAAGAACACGAGTCTACAATATCCGATCGGATACCGAAAACACAATAGAATTGGTCAGCGGTCGCCAAACTGTGGAGCTGCTCCGCTAACTCCAAGGATTGGAGGTGGCACTTTCATTTTCAGAAACAACTACCCTAAGCTAACGTGTGTTTCAAACCGTTGGAATGCGTCAATTAATTGGATTTCAGTCATTACGGAGCTCCGACGGGTTGACTCATGCATGCCGCCTTTTTGCTCGACGCCGAGTACCTCTGAAGTGTCCGCTCCCCGTCGACATCTGCCTGGCTATGGAAAAAACAATTGAAACGCAAAATTTGACAAATAAAGTGAAGTGACGTCATAAAATCTCTGACAAAAGAGTGGCAACAACAATTCTTATAGTGAAGAGGCAACATCATATTATACAATGAAATTTTGGTCGACAGGGACGAGAATCCATGGAAGACGTTTCCAGAAATGGAAGTCAGGAAACAGCTACGAATTATGGAATGACTCAAAAAGTTGAAGTCATATACAGGGTGTTTCAGTTTAGTGTTGCATAACTTTAAGATTCGATAGAACTTTTAAAATTAATGCATAAAGTCTATATGAACATGGGTCGAAAAATGCGTGGCTTCCGAAATACAGGGTGTTTAAATTTACTTTCTAAAATAGTTTTTTTTAAATATTTCGAACAATATTTGATGTATAACAGTGAAAATTGGTATACAAGGGTTTTTTGGTACGACAAAACGAACCATGGGCATAGTTTTGCTGTATCCGCTAGAGGGCGCTCTCTACTGTACCTGTAGTGTATTAAAATGACCGAAAAATTTTTCTTAGTGCAATTTTTTGCTTTTTGAATAAAAAAACTGATTCTTCGCACTTTTCAACATAAAAAAGCTCTCCTGTGAGTTTTCGTTATAGTTAGACGTTTTTGAGATACTTCGATTTTTAAGGTTCGATGCATTTTTAATTATTTATGATAAAATAACGTTAAAAAGTCAGTATCTCGATAATTTTTAGAAGTAGGCTGTGCCTGCAAATATTTTTGAAATTGAAAGCAGAATAAGGTTAAACGTCAATTAGTTGACAGTTATTTTTGTTGTCTGTTGAAACCTGAAACGTTTTTTGCAATTGTGAATGCACGAAATTTAGTTTCTTTTACCTGTTTTTTTTTTGTTTTATAAAAATGCCATTTTTATTCTTCAATCAAGAGTTAGCGGATATTCATTTTGTGTATGGCTTTGTAAATGGAAACGCAGCAGAAGCGGCTAGAGAATACGCACGAAGATTTCCAAACAGACGACATCCAACTCGCTCAGTATTTGTAAGAGTGCATCGCCAAATAATTGAAAATGGTTTTGGAAATCTCCAAAGGGATCAAAACATAAATGTTCGTCAGCGCAGATTTACCCGTATGATTCTGCGTGAGTTTGATAGAGATCCGACCACAAGTGTTAGGAGAGTTTCTGGTGCCTTGGGAATTTCAGCAAGCCATGTTCACCGTGTTCTTAGAAATGACCATAGACATCCTTACTATTTGCAACCTGTGCAAGGACTACAGCCAGGGGACGGAGAACGAAGAATCATATTTTGTCAGTGGATTCTTGATAGAACTGATAATAATAATAGGGAGCTTTTAAGTGACGTTTTATGGACCGATGAGTCATGCTTCACTAGACGTGGAGTGGTAACTTTTCATAATCAACATATTTGGTCGCATGAAAATCTGCATGCAGTTCGGGAAAGAAATGTTCAGCATGAATTTAGTGTGAACGTGTGGATTGGTATCTACCGTAATCGACTATTTGGACCCTACTTTTTGCCTGCAAGGTTAAATGCTGCGACCTTCTTGGAATTTTTAAAGGCTGAACATGCAAATATGTAGGATGATGTTATGTTAGATTTAAGAAGATTGACCTGGTTCCAGCTTGATGGTTGTCCAGCTCATTATTCGAGAATAGTTAGAAACTGGCTGGACGAAAATTATCCAGAAAGATGGATTGGCCGTGGAGGACCAGTCGCCTGGCCTCCAAGATCCCCTGACCTAAATCCATTAGATTTCTTTGTGTGGGGATTTCTAAAAGAAAAAGTGTACCAGACTCCCGTAACCACAAGAGATATGCTAATAGACAGAATCAGGAATGCATGTGATGAAATAAGGCCTTATTTGAATAATGCTATACCACGTTCGATCATTCGTAGATGTGAATTGCGTATTGAACAATTGGGTTTACATTTCGAGCAACTACTTTAGATTTTGTATGTTTGTCCTAACTATCCAATAGCATTTTTGTTGTAAATAATTAACTTAATTTGTTAAAAATAATATTGAAAAATTAAACAAATTAATATTCTGTTTTTTGTGTTTATTTGGAGTTAGGAATTATTGCTGTATTGAAAAACACAATCTAAACGATCATTTTAATTACTTGTAATGCCCAAATCGAAAATGCAAAAAAAATATTATTTTCCCATAAATAATTAAAAATGCATCGAAACTTAAAAATCGAAATACCTCAAAAACGGCTAACTATAACGAAAACTCACAGGAGAGCTTTTTTATGTTGAAAAGTATGAAGAATCATTTTCTTTAATCAATTGCACTAAGAAAAATTTTTCGGTCATTTTAATACACTACAGGTACAGTAGAGAGCGCCCTCTAGCGGCTACAGTAAAACTATGCCCATGGTTCGTTTTGTCGTACCAAAAAATCCTTGTATACCAATTTTCACTGTTATACATCAAATATTGTTCGAAATATTAAAAAAAAAAACTATTTTAGAAAGTAAATTTAAACACCCTGTATTTCGGAAGCCACGCATTTTTCGACCCATGTTTATATAGACTTTATGCATTAATTTTAAAAGTTCTATCGAATCTTAAAGTTATGCAACAATAAACTGAAACACCCTGTATATTGGAGCCTGATAACCATCTAAGGTGTCACCCAGGTAGGTTCCACGACTGTTGACACCCGAACAAAAATTGGACAGGTTGGAAATGTCGGAGCCATTTGGGAACTTTGTCCAACGATTCTGACCTTTCGGTACAAATTGTGATGGCCGACGAGACTGGTTTTAAAAACAGGATATTGAAACTGAATAAACGAGCTATCTGATCCATATGATGGAGCAGCAGAAAAAAAATTAAAGCCCATTGACTAAAAAGGAAAAGGCAAAAATTTTTCAAAAAATTTTCCTGCGCTATCTGTTAGAATTGAATGAAAACCGGTGCTTCTAAAATTTTTAGGCTAAACAAACCTAAGAACTAGAATGTTAAATCTTCAAAAATATCATTTTTAAAGTCACCGAAATACACCGAATACCTTCAAAGGTCATCGAAAATTTTTGATTTTTTCCTTAGTCGCTTTTTTTTGAGAAGTGCATCATGCACGACAGTTTGAACATCAGTAAAGTGTCAGCCAGATGCGTTCATCGACTGTCAACACCTGAACAAGAATTGCGCAAATTGGAAATTTCAAAAAGTCATTAGGGAACTTTGAGCAGCGATTCTGAATTTTTTGCACAACTTGTGACGGCGACAAGAGGGGCGCATCATTGGGCTACTGAGAGAATCGAAACAGTGGGCTTATGAAGGTTTACAGTATATTCAGATAAGAGATAGACCGGATGTAAACAAAAGGTTCGGGTGATTTTCACGCTAACGCCGCTGTCTCGACGTAAAACAGGAGCCCTCATTGGTCAATTCGCAATTAAATGCCTATGCCGAGCGGCAGAGCAGTCGTATCAAGGCAGAGTCACATTCAGGTTCAGACGTGTTACGTATGTCGTGTGCATCATTGCAATTTGATATTTCTTTGGACGTTTTCATTTGTTGTCTTATTAAGTTGTTGAGTTTGTCGTTGTTATTGTTATACCTTGTTATTGATTGTTATTGTTATCAACCGATGAAGTTGTAAACTCCTGTAGTCCACCTAGGAAATGCTCTAAAAAAAGACACCTGAGTGCAGAAATGAAAGAGGTCATTTTGAATATATATACGTAAGATCGAGCGCGAGGAGAACGAGGCATCAACCATCAAAGAAATTGTTGTGAAGGTTTCTCACAAAGTTGGGGTGTGTCGCGCATCAGTGTTTAATGTGTTAAGACAATACAAAAAAAATCACACCTTTTCTGAGCCAATGACCAGTAAACATCGCAAAAGTATTGATAAATCATTGGATGAAGCTGATAAGCATGCGATTAGGAGGAAAGTGCATGAATTCTGCTTTAGGAATGAAATACCTACTATAGATAAAGTACTGCAGGAGGTAAATGGAGATACAACGTTGCCAAATTTCAAACGATCAACTTTCCATGCGTTACTGAAGCATTTAAATTTCAAATGGAAAAAACGGGGTCGTAATAGTTTACTACTGGATAAAGAAGAAATTGTGCTATGGAGGACGGATTATTTAACAAAAATTGGGAAATATAGAAATCAAAACAGGAAGATTTATTACCTTGATGAAACGTGGGTAAACGCAGGACACACTACAAGTAAAGTATGGGTTGATGATTCTGTAACTTCATCCAGGAGGGCCTTTCTAGATGGACTGTCCACCGGATTAAAAAATCCAGCAGGTAAATACGAGTAATAGACAACAATCGGATGTTTTTCAAACCTTGGGAACAAGGTTCTAAACATTAATTCCAGGGGGCAGATAAAACATATTACAAGTAACAAAACTTTTATAACTTTCGATAAAATGCGTGGATGTTTTATTGTCATTTTCATTTGTTAGAACTTTCTTAAGCCATGTTTTTATGTGTTTTCGATATTTCAATAATTTTTTAATATAATCTTAAAATATGTCGAATATTATAAACTTAAAAAAAGTTACTAAGTTTTATATTGTGTACCGTTCCTAATATTTCTAATCATTTTAATTCATACTTTAAGCTTTATAAAGTTATAATTTGTTAATATTAATATTTGCGCGTATTTCAGGTTCCTGATCATTCATTTTTTAAAGGTTTATAACTTTAAATTAAATTGTGAAGCGCTGAGTAATCATACGACGTTCAATATTCTTTCATTCAATATGACTAAATAATCCCAATTATAGCAATCTGATACTCATGTCTCAATGTTTTTTCGCTGAATGTGATGAAAACATTTGAAAAAGGTTCGCTTATTGAAATAAATCTACACCAGTTAGTACTTCGATTTCCAGGTAAAGGGAAAAGGCTCATTATCTGCCATATTGGCAGTGAGGATGGATTTGTTGTTGACGGTCTGTGGTGCTTTGAGTCTAAGAAAACTGGAGATTACCACGAGGAAATGAATGGCGAATCGTTTGAACAGTGGTTTTCAAAAATTTTACCGAACTTAGAGGAAAACGCAGTAATTGTGTTGGATAATGCGCCTTATCATTCTCGAAGAATGGAGAAGGTCCCAACAACGGCTTCAAGAAAAGTTGATGTTCAAAATTGGCTCCGCTCGAAAAATATCAACTTTGAAGAAGCAATGCTGAAAGTACAATTATTAAGAATTGTCAAGGATCACAACGCGGAATATCAAAAATACGCCATTGACGAAATGGCAGCAAGTCAAAATAGAACTGTGCTCCGTTTACCTCCATACCATTGCGAGCTCAATCCCATTGAGCTCATATGGGCAGAGGTTAAAAATTATATAGTTAAGCACAATACAACTTTAAAATTTTGTGACCTCAAAGGACTTTTCAAAGAAGCACTAGAATTAATAACAGCGCAAAAATGGGAAAACTGTATTAAGCACGTGAAAGACAAAGTTGCAAAGAGAATGTGGGAACTGGACAATATTTTAGAGGAACAAGTCGAGCCATTCATTATTGACTTGGTGTTTCATGCAGTAGCGATGATGAAAGCTCATCAAGCTCATCTTTCCAATACAAGATGTCGTTCATCAAATTCGGTAAGTTATAAGTAATTATAAAGCTACTATTTTTTAATTAATTATTGACATTTTTGAACCCATTTTGGCAAAACCTATTCAAGAATCTACTTTCTGACAATGTTCAACCATGCACATTTTTTTACGTTTTGAACGTTTTAATTTGGTTACATATTTACCTAGAAATCGAAAAATATACTAATCAATATTCTAAAAGCAATTTTAAGAGATATACGATTATTTTTAATTTAGGCTAATTTAAACGCCATTTTGAGATTATATTCGACTGTATTTCACCAAACATCAGGCGGCATCCGAAGCTGGAAATCGAAGCGAAAATTTTGAAACCCTTATGTATATTTACATCATTATATATTTCTTACCCCACCCCCACATGATCCTATATCCATCACCAATCGTATACACATCGAATTGTGCTAATTTACTACAAAGTTACGCAAAGCAGCATCTACTATCTAAAATATGTACTGCGTGACTCTTAATACGTCCCTACCGAATGTTACAGCGTTCGATGATCACGTGGTCTTGTTTATGTCCGGTCTATCTCTTATCTGAATATACTGTAGTTTTTCACGAAAAAGTATTGCCTATATTACACTCTCTTACAATGAGAATAGCTACAGTAGAAAGGGGACATATTTCAGCTTCCAAATACACGTAGATAATGGAGTGTATCCACCCTATACATTATCTTCCGATTCTGCGTCATCCTCCGGATGTCACCCCTTGCCATCTGGCTCTCCCTGGTCCTTCGACACCGATAACTTCATAAGTCGCCATGCCCCTCCAATATGGTGCGATCTCACATCCTTGCACTTTCTGCTAACGTAGTTATTCATCCTGTTTCTTGGAAAAACGTGAGCGGTAAACGTGACAAGTTCCGTGTCCAGGGTCGCCCGAAATTTGATTTTGTAAAAATTTAACTGATTAATAAATTTCTTGTAATTATTTGGATTCCTTATGTAGTTCGGAAAAAAATATTTCTTTCTTCAGAGCTCTATAAAAGGAATTTTTAAAACACTCGCTTTTTTAATGTATGTACATTAATTGATAATAGACGTCTTTATTTATCCACAATTACATTGAAGTATAGCCAAATGTCAGACTTATATGGCAAAGTTTAGCATGCTTCTACTCTTACACTTAACCATATAGTCTCTATCTAGCAGATGTTCAAAAATACACTATCCACAAACAGATTTGGTTCATTACATCGAAAGTAAAATTTAAAAAAATGAGAAAAAGGCATACTTTCCAAACCCAAATGCACCAAAAAATTATTAATCTGAATTAAAGATGGAATAAAAAAGAAATGAATGATTACGTAAATTATATGTTTGGAGGGTTGAGTAATGATGTTTTAACTTTTTGTCGAAAGACAGGTAATGAAAATTCTTTATATACTTTAGGAAGATCATTATAAATAATAGCAACATTGTAAGAAAAACTGCGTTTAAAAAGTGTAGACGTATGCAAGGGTATTCTAATATTATTTTCTCTGAGAGTTCTACAGTGAACATCATTATTAAATGAAATTTTTTCCTTCAAGTAATAAGGTTTAGACGTGAACAGCAATTTGTGAACAAAAACAGAATAGTGATACTTGACCATGTCATTAATTTTTAACCAGTTTAGAACGGGATATTTCGCCGATACATGATCAAATTTACGTAAGCCAAAAATGAATCGTATGCAATTGTTTTGACTAACTTGAATAACGTTTTTAGTGAAATTGTCTAAACAAGTATAGTATACGATATTACAATAATTCAGTATAGATATGACCAATGCTTCACATAGTTTTTTACGCATCTTAAAATTTAGTAAATACCTGTTTGCTATAAGAGTGCGCAGCCGTAGGTAGGTTTTCTGAGATAGTCTTTTAACATGTTCAATAAACCTTAATTTTGTATCAAAAACAACACCAAGAATTTTTGCAGAATCAGAAAATTGCAAGATTTGGTTATTTATCTGAATGTTTAAGAGCTGTGTTACATTGTATGTTTTTCTTTGTGCGCAAAATAATAACATTTTAGATTTTTGTGGATTAATAAGTAGATTGTGATCTAAAGAGTATTTAATCAATTTATTAACATCGTTTTGTAAAATTTGAGTAGTATTATTGACATTATCTGGGTTAAAATAATGAAGCAATTGCGTATCGTCTGCAAATGACTGGACATGAGAATTATCAATACTTTTGCTTAAGTCGAACGTATATATGAGGAACAGAAGCGGCCCCAATACAGAGCCCTGAGGTACGCCTGAGGGAATTATTGTCACTTGAGACATTTCTTGATTGAGAAAAACACACTGAGTTCTTTGATGAAGGTAACTGTCGAAAAATGAAAGGGATACACTGTCAAGACCTATGTAATTTAGTTTAGCAAGTAATAATTTATGATTGATGCTGTCAAAGGCTTTCGAATAGTCTATAGAAATTAAGGCTAGTGCCATTTTCTTATCTAAGGCACTTAAAATATTGTCTTGCAGATTAAGTAGGGCAGATGTTGTACTATAATTTTTTCTAAATCCGGATTGAGTGTCGGGAAGTATAAAGAATTTTTCTAGGTAAGCGGTCAATTGGAACTTTATAATTTTTTCTAAAATTTTGGATAAAATTGGTAATAAGCTGATAGGTCTGAGATCATTATACTCAGTGGGTTTCATTTTTTTAGGAATTGGAATAATTAGAGCTTGTTTCCATGTGTTTGGAAAGTAGCCTTTTTCCAAACAGTCGTTAAAGATGTGGACGATGTGATGGAGAATAACTGGCAGGCAAAGCTGGATCATTGACAGGGATATACCATCAATTCCCTTCAGATTTTAGGCTCCCTATTGCCTGTAATACGTCATTTGAACTAATCTTATTCAATGAAAAAATATATTCAGAGCTCAATTTATTTTTGAAATAGTTTTCGCAAACTAGTGAATCAACAGGTTTATAGCTATAAACAGACATAAAATAATCATTAATTTTGGTAGGGTCATTAAAACTTGCCGGAAGGGTTGGTTTACTACGAAAATTTATATCAAGTTGTTTGAGAGACTTCCATAATTTTTTTCAATCATTTTCATTTGCCAAATTTTCGATATATGTCTTTTTGTCCCTCCTGATCATGTTAAGAGCACGGTTTCTAAGCGATTTGAAGTTATTATAGGCGTCCACGGACTTATTAGTTTTATATAAAGCTTGTGCAGTATTCTTTTCATCAAGAACAGTGCGTAGTTCATTTGTTAACCAAGCTGATAGTGGCTTATTAACTCTTACAGTTTTAAAAGGTGCATGTTTATTATAGGTGTCCACGATAACGCTTGTAATGTGCATTACCTTCTCATCAATGTTAGATTTCGTAAATAATTCATCTATGCCCGATGTAGAAAGATCGATAAGAAAATCATCCTCACTGAAATGTTTAAAATCCCCGATTGTGATAAATTTTTGTTTTCTTTTATAAGATGGAATGTCAAAATGAAAAAACTTTGTGGTCCGAAATACCATTAGTGTCCATGACAGAAGAATAGCTGCATATTTGAGGATTATTTAAAAATATTGGATCGATTAATGTTGCAGTACTATCTGTGACACGGGTGGCTTCCGTTACGATTTGTGTGAACCCCATCAGCTCAAAACTCAGTGAGAATTATTATATTATGAATTTATATAGTAAAATCGAAGTAAAAAATACTAATTTTGGTTAAGACGTTCTGTAAAATGCGCCATTTAAACTCACCCGCGAGTTTGATAAACAAGATATCAGTTCCCAACATATACAGGGTGTCCCAGAAGTCGACGTCAAGCCGAAACCGGGTGATAGGCAAAGTCATAACAGCTATCAGAAAAATATTTAAAAAAATTTTATGTATGTGTTTTGAAATTATGGGTCTTTGAAAAAGATATAGAAATTTCACACCCTACGACAGTCTGTCAACTCCTGTTACTACAAATATTAACTTATTTTGGATTTTATTTTACAATGTAATGATGAATAATGCATCTTCAAACTGGTGTCTCAACCTTACTGCCAACTTTTCTCGTTCAGGAAAAATTGCCACTTATTTCCCAACCAAGTATTCCAAAGTAAAACTTTGCTCAACTTTAACTGGCTGTACTGGAAAAAAATGTACTACGAGAGTTTGGCAAGTAACGTTAAAAGTTGGCGTATTTAATAACGATTCCAAAATGGTATAACACTTAGAAGATTACTCGTTAACTTATGCACAATTTTTATTTGAAAAAAACTGATGAAAATTTTTCAAAATTTTTTAATTAAACAGCGATTATGAAAACGCACAAGGACCCTTAAGGATAACTGTTTGCACAACAGTGGGCGTCAAAATGCTGCTGATGATGATTTACCTTTACAGCAAATGCTCAAACTGTTTTCCTTCAGCCGCAATACACGCTCGACATCTTAAAAAAGATCGGGTTATTAAACGAGCGAATCCACGGTTATTAACAAACTCAGCTGCTTACAATAGTCTTTGCCGTAGCTCAGCTACATTTTGAATCGGCCTGAAATACACTTTTTCTTTTACAGTTCCCCAGTAAAAAAATCTAAAGGATTCAAATCAGGTGATCGGGCTGGCCACGGTATTGTACCAGACCGCCTTATCCATCTGCCTGGAAAGTTTTGATCGAGATACTCTCTCACTGAGAGTGCATAGTGCGCTGGGCAGCCATCATGCTGAAACCACATGTCCCTGTAACTACTCAGTGGCACGTCCACCAATAAATTTTGTACATGATTTTTCAAAAAATCCAAATAAACTTCAGCATCCATACCACGTACAGCGTGTTCAAGCTCTTCTGCCCCGGGATTATGAGCCCCGAGTTGCTTTTTGTCGCACAATGTTAGAAAGACACAGGGAAGATCCACGGTTCTTTGAAAAACTTTTATGGTCAGATGAGACCACATTTAAGAAAGATGGGTACATGAACTTGCATAACTTACACGAGTGGCACGTAGCAAACCCACATTTGATGAGAGAAGATAAATCTCAATATCGTTTCAAGATAAACCATTGGACAGGAATTTTAAATGGTAAAATAATCGGTCCGTTTGAGTTCCCAGAGACTTTGACTGTTGAGGTTGATTTAGGTTTTTTGCAAAATCATTTAGAAAATTTATTGGAGGACGTGCCACTGAGTATTTACAGGGACCTGTGGTTTCAGCATGATGGCTGCCCAGCGCACTATGCACTCTCAGTGAGAGAGTATCTCGATCAAAACTTTCCAGGCAGATGGATAAGGTGGTCTGGTACAATACCGTGGACAGCCCGGTCACCAGATTTGAATCCGTTAGATTTTTTTTACTGGGGAACTGTAAAAGAAAAAGTGTATTTCAAGCCGATTAAAAATGTAGCTGAGCTACGGCAAAGACTATTGGAAGCAGCTGTGTTTGTTAATAACCGTGGATTCGCTCGTTTAATAACCCGATCTTTTTTAAGAAGATGTCGAGCGTGTATTGCGGCTGAAGGAAAACAGTTTGAGCATTTGCTGTAAAAGGTAAATCATCATCAGCAGCATTTTGAGGCCCACTGTTGTGCAAACAGTTATCCTTAAGGGTCCTTGTGCGTTTTCATAATCGCTGTTTAATTAGGAAATTTTGAAAAATGTTCATCAGTTTTTCTTCAAATAAAAATTGTGCATAAGTTAACGAGTGTTATACCATTTTGGAATCGTTATTAAATGCGCCAACTTTTAAGTTTACTTGCCAAACTCTCGTAGTACATTTTTTTCCAGTACAGCCAGTTAAAGTTGAGCAAAGTTTTACTTTGGAATACTTGGTTGGGAAAAAGTGGCAATTTTTCCTGAACGAGAAAAGTTGGCAGTAAGGTTGAGACACCAGGTTGAAGATGCATTATTCATCATTACATTGTAAAAATAAAATCCAAAAAAAGTTAATATTTGTAGTAACAGGAGTTGACAGACTGCCGTAGGGTGTGAAATTTCTATATTTTTTTCAAAGACCTATAATTTTCAAAACACATACATAAAATTTTTTTAAATATTTTTCTGATAGCTGCTATGACTTTGCCTATCACGCGGTTTCGGCTTGACGTCGACTTCTGGGACACCCTGTATGCTCAAAAAAATTAATAACAAAACAAAGATAAATTGCTTAGATGGATATTTGAAATACGAATAAAAAGTTATTTCCGTGTTCGATTATCAAAGAAAAAAAAATAAAGCGAACTCACCCTTTTACTGTGGTGGTTAAAAGATAATCCAACGTTATGCACATCTTAGATTTCATTTAGACTGCAACTGTTTAATATAACAAAAGCGGGGTACAGCTAGACACAAATTGATGGAAAGAAGAAACGGTGTTTCTGAATAGTAAAAATATGAACTATTTTTTGTTATATTTGACGTTTTGCCTTTTTGTCGATACATATTATCTGGTGGTGGTTATTGTATCAATGCATACTTAAATCTGCTATGTATGTTCCTTTGTTTACTTTTTGATTTCCGACATTTCCTGGAAAATCCTATTTTTATAATGACCGAGTCTAGATAGACTCGTTTCAGGATGTTCTTCGACTTCGTGCAGCACTGCTTCCTCAATTTCAGGTGTTCTCACACTTAGAGGTCTACCTTCAGACGTTCCTTTTTGGACAGAACCAGTTTCAACAAGACGACGATGAATATTAGAAAAGGTTCGACTATCGGGCAAAGCACGATCGGGATATCTCTGGTGATAAATCCGTCTGACTTGCTCACCATTACCGTCGGCAAGGCCATATACGTAACGCATTTCCGCCATTTCTGCATTTGAATAACCATTATTAAAACTAAATAATGAAAAAGATGTCACAGCGAACAGATTTGAATAACAGAGACTTGTCAGATGTCAAATTCCAGAGCAACTACATTAATTTTCTCGGACAATAGAACGGTTTTTATTTCTTTACTCAAAAATGGCGCATCGAAGCAAAACAATTCAAGACAGATCATTTGTTTTAAATTGAATAAGGAATCCAAAAATAATTTACATTTGGCAAAAAACCATTGACGTACAATTTTTTTCTTAAAAACTATCGAAGTCAATACCGGTACGCACGTCACTGTTAAAGCTAAACATTATTTTTGCACTGAAAAATATGCAGCTTTATTAACTCTCACTGTGTACTAAATATCAGCGGAGTATCTGGAGGGGTTCTGAAAATATTAATTAATTTCCATTTTTTTCCTGAAACTTCAATACCCCGAGTTTTTGTAAGGAAACATTTTTGGACCATCATTAAATTTCAACCCGAAGCAAATCGTCGCGAGGTTTTTGTTAGCGCGTGCTGAAGAAAGTGGATTGAATTGAAGTTCTTCTGCTATAAGCAAAGGAAGCGAAGTATATTTATAGTTTCTTTTCTATTCTGTTTCACAGAAAGGACGTAATGGCACGATACGAAACCCTGTACCATCAACACAGACCGAGGGCACTGGAAGCGCTGGATGCTTTGCCAGAATTAAGACATGCAACCCAACTCAAATCGAAAATTTTATTTTCAGTTGTAGTGGTAAGTCCCATAGTTTATTTATCGAAAATTAACTACGCTGCTATGCGAAGTCCGTCGCAAAAACTTTGTTGCTCCTACTAAATATTCGATAACCTCGATTTTTTGTATTTTCTGTCACCTTATCTATATAGTTATTTTCCTAACCAGTGCAAATAGATACTTTCCGCAAGAGTTAGGAAACATTTTTTTCTACCAGCGCGTAACAGGAAAAAACAAAGTTGGGGTTTTCCTTTTCAGAAACAACTACCCTTGAAATAACAAAGGTAATGTGTAGTGAAACGAGGGCGACCAAGTAAAAAAAAAAATAAAGGAAAAAGTACTCACTCTCCAGTTGACGAGAAGGGCTAAGTACGTCTCTGCCCGAAATCATACCGCTCAAACAGAAAATGAAATCAGCTGATGCGCTACCGAGCAGACGCCGGCGGTGGTGCAGACCACGAACAGAGGTAACAAATATGACGGCGTTGCCGCGTTTTCAGTTTTTAGGTAAACGTACTTTATAGGTATTGTTCGAAGTTATCGCCGTTTGATTCAAAAACACAGGTGCGTGCACGACGTAGCCAAGCGTCGGTGCAGGCTTTGAGAATGGAGTCCCTCCCCCGAATGCAAGCACCAGCTTGTTCAATTCTGAGACGAAGTTCGTCAACCGTATGCACTTCAGTTTTGTACACTAAGCGTTTCATTTCTCCCCAAAGAAAAAAATCACATGGTGTTAAGTCTGGAGATCGCGGAGGCCACGCTACGGGTCCATTACGTCCGATCCACCTATTCGGAAATAATTCATTCAAAAACTCACGCACTTCGCATCTAAAATGGGGCGGTGCACTATCGTGCAGAAACCGCATTGATTGTCTTACACTTAATGGCACATCTTCTAACAAGGAAGACAAAATGTTGCGTAAAAAGTCTAGGTATTGCATCCCGTCCAATCGATTTGGGAGAATAAATGGTCCAATGAGCATACCGTTCACCATGCCAGCCCAAACATTCACCGAAAATGTTTGTTGAAAATGTGCCCGACGGACAGCGTGCGGATTTTCAAAATATAAACAATATTTTACCTTTGGTGCAATAAATTCTTTTACAAATTTAATTGTATCAGCTTCAAAGTTGTTCTTTGATAATTGAACAGATATTCGCTGTTTGTTCACATGTAATCTACTAATTACTGGATCAGCTGGTTCGAGGTTTACTTCGGAAATAATAATTTGATTTTTTGCACAATTTACTGCTGTATCACTAATTGGAATATTTATCGTGGGATTTTCTATATTAGAATGAACGGTGTGTCCTGATGAATCATTTTCATTTTCATCAATTTTATCTAAATCATTGGGTTGAGGTGCGATCGAATAGTTATCGGTCTGATTGGGAATATTGGAAATATTCGATGGACCTGCTTGATTTTCAAGATTTCTATTAAATTCTTTCATGTATTGTGCCAGTGGAGTCGGTGCTCCTGTTTCATTAACATTTACTTCTATTCTAGATAAAAGTCCGCATTTGTGTTTGATTTGCCTTTCCTGTAAACAATGTCAAAATCATGTTCTTCTAATCTTAAGCGCCATCTTAATAATTTTGAACTAGCATCTCTAACTGAAAATAACCATTGGAGGCTTTTGTGATCTGTTACAATAGTAAACTTACGTCCGAAAATATAAGGTCTGAAATATTTTACTGCATATACGATACTTAGAAGTTCCTTTTCTGTCGTGCTATACTTTGTTTCTGAATCACTTAATGTTCGTGAGGCGTACGCTATTGGTAAATCTGAGCCTAATTTACCTTGGGATAATATTGCGCCGATTGCATAATTACTCGCATCTGTAGTTATCAAGAATGGTTTGGAAAAATCCGGATATTGGAGTATCGGATCGTTTGTCAATAAAGTCTTGCATAATTCGAAACATTTAATATAATCTGCGTCATTGGGATTAATAATTGCAACTTTTTTTAATCTGATTGTCAATGGCTTAGTGATTTTCGCAAAATCTTTTATAAACTTACGGTAATAACCTAAAAGTCCAAGGAAGCCTTTAATTTGCTTCTTAGTTTTTGGTATTTTAAATTCTGTGATTCTACTGACCAAACATGAGTGTTGCAAAAGTTATTCACCCCATTACGCGTGAACGTAGATTCGTCTGTCACCGATATGCACTTCAAAAAGTCCGGATTATTGTCATGTTGATGCAACAACCACTCACAAAACCGCACTCTTGCTGGAAAATCGTCAGGTTGAAGGGCTTGTACACGTTGGACGTGAAACGGATACAGCCCCTCTTCACGCAGCGTTTGCCACACTTTAGTTTTTGATACTTGCACTTCTCTAGCCACGTCTCTAGTGCTTGTTGTTTTTGAAACGCAATCGTTTATACGGGTTCGTTTACCTCTACACGCGTAACCGTAACCGTCGGTTGAAGGTTGCATACTGACCTGACACACTGACCCCGACCCAGTTCTGTCGTCGGGTTGAGCTAGTGTCCAAGTACCACTCGGGGATGTCGCGGCTACAGGACGGTATTCAGATATTTTTGATATTATATATTGTAACAATTTACTCAAGTATCAAATGAAATCAGCCTCCAGAATGTGACAACTGTCTTTCATTTATTTTGACAATGACATAATATTTCAAATGGGAAAATCCATATAAATTTGTCTCCTAAAAAGTCTAGTTTTTAAGATACAGGGTGTCAAAGTTCATTTTTTTAATTCTTCATCAATCTTTCAAAGATCCTTGTGCCGATTTAGTTGAATCTTGGCAGAATTATTTATTGCAATCAGACGCTAAGGATACCGGTAACTAAAAGATAATTAGGATCTCCAGTGGCGTCGCAGGGAACAGTTACGAATATTACCGACAAAAAAATGGAAGCAACGATGTTTAAAAACAAATCGAATATTTTTGAACTAAGCAGATGAAAATACAACTTTTTTCTCTCTTGGTATCCTACATCGTTTTCGATGCAAAAAATCATAAATAAAATAGAAAATATATTTTTAAAAACAAGCTTTGATTTGGCTGTGCATGGAATGAACCAAAAACTCAAAAAAAAATCCGATTGGAAGTATTTAAACAGTGATGAAATCTCTCCCTATCTCAAATTTTCAAATGAAAGCCTGTTACACCCTGCTGTCAAAACGCAGCTCGCTTTTACTTGAAACTTGAGATGGAGGAGACTCATCATCGTTTAAATATAACCAATTGTAAAAAAATATTTTTAAAATTTTAGTTCATCATTTGAAAGGCTAAATAAAAGCTTGTTTTCAAAAACCATTTTTTATCTTATGTACTTGTTACTGTTTAGTATCTATGTCAAATAATTGGTTTGGTTATTTCTATATAAGTTTCATATTTATATTTCATTGATAGGACTTCATACATCTTTTTAACATCAGTATTATAACTTTTCGGTATATATAAATCATATAACGATGAACCAATATTTTTCGGCGTTCACTATATGAAATTTAAATTTACCTTATATGCTTATCGTGTTTCTCTCATTTGGCCCTTTCATTTGACATCCATCTCACAGCGGTAACCATGAAAATTATGAATCTCCATTCAGCAGCTTCCGCCATATTGGATCTAGAATGACGTCACTTTGCTTACTACGAGGGATGTCCTTTAAGTTTTGCATATAGAAACGTAGTAGGCCGCGCGGATCGAACGTCAGTCCTGAATCTTAACCTCACTCTTTAGTAAACTTAAATTCAAAGTTTCACAACAATACGTGCAGCGTTCTCACTACAGTGAATTTTTAAGTGTCAGCAAGTCATTAGAAAAATGGAACTCAGCCGAGAACATTTTCGCGCCAAAATTTATTACAACTTTCAGGGACAATTATCGCAACAAGAATGCCTTGCTGAGTTACTCAAAAAATGTGTACAGCATTGTTAGTGGTGATGAATCGTGGATTTACTGTTATGAACCAGAAAATAAACGACAGTCGGCTGTTTGGGTGTTCCAAGGTGAAGAAAAGCCAACAAAAGTCATCCGTTCTCGAAGTGTTTCGAAAAAGATGGTCGCGATATTTGCGTTAAAAGCGGGTCATACTGCAACAATTCCTCTTAATGAGCAAAGAACTGTTACTGCGGTTTGGTACACCAACATTTGTTTGCCAAAAGTCATCACCGAGCTTCGAAAAATCAGCCCCGAAAGAAGAATCATCCTCCACCCAGACAATGAAAGCTCGCTCACAGCCCGAAAAACAAGGCAGTATTTAACTGAAGAAAACGTGAAATTATTGGACCGTCCTCCATATAGTCCCGATCTAAGTCCTAACGATTTCTTTACTTCCCCGAAAATTAAAAACAGACTGCGTAGTCAAAGGTTCCAGTCACCAGAAGAAGCAGTTGACGCATTCAGAAATGCCGTTTTGGATCGGCCAGCAAACTAGTGGAATAAGTGCTTCGAAAATTGGTTCGAGCGCATGCAGATGTGTATTAATCTTCGTGGAGAATACTTCGAAAAACAATGAAGTCATTTAAAACTACCTACCTTGTTGTTTTATTTCCATATGCAAAACTTAAAAGACATACCTCGTATGTTTCCCTCATCAAACCGTTTCATTTGACGCCCATATTATAACGGTTTCTTTGAAAAATGTAAATCGTCATTTTGCGGCGGCCGCCATGTTGACGTCACTCTACTTATTGTGTTTCTCATCAAGCTCTTTCATTTGATACCCATATCATAGTGGCGATTGTAAAAAACGTACGACTGCCATATAGGATATAGAATGACGGCACTCTGCTTATTCCGTTTCTCTCACCAAGCCCTTTTATTTGATGCCTATATCGTAGGAGAGACATTGAAAAACGTAAATCGCTATTTTGCGACCGCCACCATATTAAATTTATACTAAGTGACATATAAATCCGAACACCCAGTTTAAATGGTTTTATTTTAATAAAATTTTGTATAAGTACTTAATGAAGCATAATAAGTAAATGATAAAAATTTCAAAATGATTGCACTGCTTTAAAGCCCTTTGACCTTTAATAATGTGTGGATGCACCCTGATGTGCTACGCATTCTCCAACGCGCCTAGGCATGCTTCTGATCAGGTGGTCAATGTCCTCCAGTGGTATCTCATTCCAGGCAACCACCAACTCCTCTCGAAGTGCTTCTAGAGTCTGAGGAGGACGTTGCAAATTGAGCAATCTCCTACCCATCATATCCCACACGTGCTCAATTGGGGATAAGTCGGGAGTTCTTGGTGGCCATGGTAACAATGTGACATCATTATGTTGAAAGAAGTCTATTGTGACTCTTGCAACATGTGGTCGGGCATTATCTTGTTGGAAAGTTGGATCTGCCAGGGTGTCAAGTCCAGCTTCCCGAAGTCCCACTATACGGCCCCTATCAAACTCACTAAGTTGACGAAATCGTACAGGTCTTCGTACTCTAGGCATCGTAACCGATCGTAAAGGATGTCAAGAACCAAAATCCGCCAACGTTGATTCTTTACTGCGGCTGAAATATTCATTTTTAGAGCGTTAGTGAATTAAAAAAAGCAGTATAAAAACCGGATAAGGCTGAAAATTTTTTCACTTGTTATTTACAGTAAGATAAATACATTCACCAACTTTTATTAAAATAAAACCATTTAGACTGGGTGTTCGGATTTATATGCAACTTAGTATATTTACAAAAATGTCGGAAACGTTCACCTACCGCTTTAACGCTTTCATATTTTAATAATCTAACATGTAATAAACCTGTTTTGATTTTTTCTTCTGAAATAAAGCGAGTTACAACGTGATACCAGAGACAAAAAATTTACTGCCTAAAGTGCATGTTTTTCAATACTATTCGAGAGGCTGCCCCGCTAGACGACAACGAAATTCATAATTATCTTCTAGTTAGTGCTAACTTACAGTCTTATTCCGACGAGCAGCACTGAACATATTTTCGCAAAATTCCTTCGTCTACTGCTATGGGAAGTGAACGTTGTCAAAAGCATGAATCATCTCATTCACGGAAAATCAAGGTTTTCCGTGGAATGTCAGATGAAACGAGGAAATAAGCACAATGAAAAAGGAGGAAAATTCGCGTCCAATCACGGCAGAAATCATTCCAAACAGAGGAAAAGCATTTATTTCTGGAAACGAACAGACGATCGCGATCGTCCGATATTCAACAAGACGGTGATAAATTTCATTCAAGCTCTTGACCCAGTTTCCTCCATTTTCCACCCCACGGGGTGTCAAAAGGTAGGCGCTGAATTTCAATAACAATTTGTAAGTCCTATAAGGTTCAACTGTGCGTGTTCGTATCCTAATTTGATTTCAAACTCCAGTACGCTGTTTAGAAGCAGCCATGTTTAAAGACAATACTGTTCCATTCCTGATTCCAGAGTGACCGTTGTCTGCACCACTCAAGGCGATTACGTCGGTGTTCTCGAGTTAAAGGGAGGACCCAGTGTGGCCGGTATGAAAACAAGCCAAAACTTCTCTTTCGTCGGTAAACACTTCGCATGCCAATAGGTCTTCTGTGTTCTGCAAACCATTCATTTGCAATGGACCTGGTAGTGGAGAAACGGTCCCTTAAGGCCAATGAACTTAGGCGGCGATCTTCACGGTCTGTTGTTCTACGGCTGCGTCCAGTGCCCCTTGCTCTTTGCGTACGGCCTTCTCGAAGCCATGCCTGACAACACCTAACCACAGTGTCTACACTTCTTTGCACTCTAACTGCAATTGCCCGAAAAGAAAGTCCAGCTTCCCGAAGTCCCACTATACGGCCCCTATCAAACTCACCAAGTTGACGAAATCGTACAGGTCTCCGTACTCTAGGCATCGTAACCGATCGTAAAGGATGTCAAGAACCAAAATCTGCCAACTTTGATTCTTTACCGCGGCTGAAATATTCATTTTTAGAGCGTTAGTGAATTAAAAAAAAGCAGTATAAAAACCGGAATGTCGAACTGATAAGGCTGAAAATTTTTTCACTTGTTATTTACAGTAAGATAAATACATTCACCAACTTTTATTAAAATAAAAACATTTAAACTGGGTGTTCGGATTTATATGTCACTTAGTATATGAACCAAGATCTCGTTTTCAAAAATAAATTTAAATCAACGACGTCTTTTGTCTTTCCGATTATATTAGACATCATACTCGTTAAGGTTATGTCCATTCGAAAATATTACTCTAATGCGCAGGCGTATCATATGAATTACTCGGAAATTTTGTTTGCTTGTGTTATACAGGTTGTAGAGAAAATCTTCAATATTTTTTCCATGCAAATTTTCCGCATAATTATGACTATAATTTTCGGAGTAATCCTCTTGTGTGTAAAACGGCTCTAAGAGGGTAAAATTAACCATTTATGTCGAAGAAATACCTCTAGCTACCAAAACTTCAAATATTATAAAATTTGTTGCCCAAGAATGGCTTTTTTCAACTAGCCACAGTTTTTTACGGAAACTTTTGAATAGTCCACACCACTTTATTTTTAGAGATACAGCAAAAATTGCCAAACAAGAACGATTCACATTAGCCTCGCATTTAACGACCAGGTATTTTTTTGTTAATATAGTGGAGGCTACAGAAATATCATTTTTTTAGATTCAAGATTGCAGTTACGCCGCAAGCGGTCATTTCAGAAACTTGAAAATATTTTCCAAGTTTTTCTGTTGGTCGCTTCAGTAATAAGTGTTGTTGCGCAAGCCTCTACGGAGGATAGATTCCCAGATACGGTACCTCGCATTGTTAGTTGGCCACCCTGTACGTTGTGCTACATCTCTGTATTTAACAATATTAGTAAAAGTACTAATAGGGCAGTTAACATTCCAAAGGCTTGACCTCCAAGTAAAGTATTTTGAAGAACTCACTTAATGATATGTGAATATTTCAGGATGTGATTCTATATGAAAAATTAATGTTAGTTGCTTCATAAACTATGGTCCAAAAATGGTTCCTTACAAAAACTCGGGGAGTTGAAGTTTTAGGAAAAAAATGGAAGTTAATTAATAAAAAATATCAGATATTTCACTGATATTTAGTACGTAGTGAAAGTTAATAAATTTGCATATTTTTCAATGCAAAAATAATGTTTAGCCTTAACAGTCGCGTGCGTTCGGGTATTGACATCGATATTTTTTAAGAAAAAATGGTACGTCAATGGTTTGTTGCAAAATAAAAATTATTTTTGAATTCCCCGTTCAATTTTAAACAAATGGTATCTCTTGAATTGTTTTCCTTAGATTTTTTGGACCATAGTTTATAAAGCAAACTAACATTATTTTTTCTCGCATATCATTAAGGAACACCGTGTATAATAATAATAACAACATACGTATAGAATGGGTAAATACATGCTTCAATCCATCGAGGGATAAAACCTGTACGTGGATCAGTCGTATGTTGAAATGTGTTCCAAATTTAAAGAAAAAAAGTTAAAAGAAGCTTAAAGAAAAACATATACCAAAAAGGTGTATATACAGGGTGGCGCATCGAAAACGAAACAGACGCATTTACTGGCAGCTCAGTTTTCTCTTTGGAAAAACGCTCAGACCCGTCGATTTTGTTTTCGAGGGGGACACAAGTTTGGCAAAAAATCACGTTAACACGTGCAGCCCCCTGGGCGGGGGTGACACCAACCCTAAAATCTTAAATGGAAAGGGGGGTCGAGTGATACCTTATTTTAAAGGTCTTTCAATTCCTTTTATAATGATGTAAAATACATGAGTTTCAGTTCAGTAGTTTTGAAGGTTTATTGATTTAAAGCTTAAAGTAGACTTTAATAGGTACATCAGATTAGTTTGTACTATTTTCAGAAGAAATTTGACTAAAAGAATTTACTTAACAAGTACATGCTTTTCTTCACTACGCCCATGGTTTGTTTATCATTTTGTTGTTGAAAATTGCTATTGGAGCGTTTTTTGTGGCAAAAAAGTTATTTCTTGAAGAAAGATAAGGAAATATCTCGTACTTATTTTAAATAGGAATTTAGTACATAGTTTGCAATTGATTTGACCAAACTGTTGCTAAAATAACTTGTAACGCTTTATTACATAAATTATATTAATTATATTCCACAGCAGAAAGAGTTGAAATTATCGAATTATTTTTTGGAAATAATCAGTGCGCTAATAGAACAGCAGAAATATTTAATGAGCGACATAAGAACAGTACCGTGCATTGAAAATATGTTCTAGAACTTGTAGCTAAACTTCGGGGAACTGGGTCAGTCGCCAATAAAAAACGCAACATTGAAAATCCCATAAGAAACGAAGCAATAGAAGTGGGAGTTTTAGGGCAAGTTTATGTAGATCCTACGTTAAGTACCCGCAAATTCGAGACTGTGTGTGGTGTTAGTCGACGTAATGTCCAACGGATTCTAAAGGCCCATAGTTTTCATCCGTAAAAAATTCACCTGGTACAAGATCGTAATGAAGACCACATTACGCATTACGTGTTCGACAATATTTAGATCAGACGTTTCCAGATCGATGGATTGGTAGAAGAGGTGCCATTGAATGGCCCCAAGATCTCCAGATTGATTTCGGATTTCTTTATGTGGGGTCATTTAAAAAGCAAAATCTATGCTACTCAGCCAACATCATTAGAAGACCTGAGACAAAGAATTGTGAATGAGTGCCTTCAAATAACTCCTCAAATATTGCAAAATGTACGGCAACCTTTTGAGGAATATCTTTATTATTGCATGGGGAGTCATGGTGGGCATTTTCAACATTTACTTGCCTAACGGGTCAGTTCATTCTTCATTTTTGAATTACTTTGCTGCCAAATGTATTGATCTCCACTAATGATGATGTATTAGTTTTATTTAAGCTTCAAAACTACTGAACTAAAGTACATTAGTTTAATATCATTATAAAGCGAATTGAAAGACTTTCAAAATAAGGTATCACTCGACCCCCCTTTCCATTTAAGATTTTGGGGGTGGTGTCACCCCCACTTAGGGGGCTGCACGTGCTAACGTGATTTTTTGCCAAACTTGTGTTCCCCTCGAAAACAAAATCGACGGGTCTGAGCCTTTTTAAAAAAAAACTGCGCTGCCAGTAAATGCGTCTGTTTCGTTTTCGATGCGTCACCCTGTATATAGTACGCATAAAATTTTCTGTCAATATGCCTGTGAGTAATTTAATTTTGTATGTAACAAGTCTTATTTTGAATGTCCACCTTAAATGTTGGTCTAAAAAAATTCCTAAACATTTGATACTGTCCACTCTGTTAGTTTTTAAATTTGTAATGTTTATTTTGCAGGAAATATTTCAATAATCGGGTAAATGTCTCGCGTATGACGAAATGCAGAGCAAGCAATGTACTATTATTTTCCTTCTGTCAACAGCTGGCCTTCCGTACTTGTCGCACGCTTCGAGACAGCCGCCTTCAATCAGCTCTTCGTCAACTCCAGCTGGATCCCCACAGCCCCGCAGTAAGCAGCCTGCGTAAGGAGATGCTGCGGTGCTTAGGTGCTACAGGGGACGCCTGTCCCTTCCAAGAGGCTGAGGCGCAGGTGGTGGGGCTGGTTTGTGATACGCTGCGGGAGTATAGGTGTCTGGAAGGTTGTGATCAGCTCAGGAGGTATGCGGGACAAGCTGCTAGGGTGGCGTGGGCGATGGTTTGTGCGGTACCGCCTTATGAACTTGATACAGGTAGGTAGTATATTATGAATTTAAAATAAATACAAAAACTATAGAACAAGCACATCCAAACAGAGTACAAATAAACAAGCACACCGCAACACCAACATAGGAGATCCGCAAAGTTATTACTTGAAAATTCTTCGAAGTTGTAAACGGCTTTCCGGATAAGGTACGCTTTAATTCTGTTCCTAAATGAGTGCCAGATATTCTGAGTGCCGCAGGAAGAACATTATAGAAGTGGATTCCATAGTAGTTAGAACCATTTCTAGTAGTATAGAAAGAGACTTGGACCTTTTGGGAGGACAATATGATATCCCGCGGTGATATTACAAAAGCTTTCCAGCCTCGGCATGACGTCCTCTGATATAAACTTCCATCCAATGTCTTAGGTCACTCCTGAGAAGATATCAATGCGAGCAACACTTGCCACCAGCAGTTTTAGCGTCTGTTACGCTTGGAACTCAAACTTGCTCACAAAGATATGATAAAGGGAGTTGACAAAACCGCAGTTGTTGTGCTCCGAAAGCGCGGCATAAATTTTCCTCCGGTCTGGCCGCGCCATATGGAAACGAAAGGCTTGTGTGCTTATCTGAGCTTTTCTAATAATGGAGGCGCGTACGGGTACGTGTACAAAGGAATGGCGCATTTTATTCAAGACAACTAGAGAGGAGCCTATTCATTTGGAAAGGACAACTTGAGCGCAAGAATCTGAAAATCAACGCAGATAAATATAACGTCATGCTATGGGGAAGAACTGAAAAACAAAATAACAAGAGTATTGAAGAGGTTCAAATACCTGGAAATCCACATAGATAGTAGGGGAAGCCATAAAATATAAATAACAAGAGGATTGAGAGCCTATCACGATTATATCCTCTCATTTGGGGATTATTTATGTTTTGATTAGGTACTTGTTTTGTTGTATTTCATGGCCTGCTTCTATTAATTGTCTTTTTCGTATACAGGTTGTTTCAGTTTATTGTTGCATAACTTTAAGATTCGATAGAACTTTTAAAATTAATGCATAAAGTCTATATAAACATGGGTCGAAAAACGCGTGGCTTCCGAAATACAGGTTGTTTAAATTTACTTTCTAAAATAGTTTTTTTTAAATATTTCGAACAATATTTGATGTATAACAGTGAAAATAAATATTGGAAAATTAAACAAATTAACATTCTGTTTTTTGTGTTTACTTGGAGTTAGCAATTATTGCTGTGTTTAAAAACACAATCTAAACGATCATCTTAATTACTTGTAATGCCCAAATCGAAAATGTAAAAAAATATTATTTTCCCATAAACAATTAAAAATGCATGAACCTTAAAAATCGAAATATCTCAAAAACGGCTAACTATAACGAAAACTCACGGGAGAGCTTTTTATGTTGAAAAGTGCGAGGAATCAGTTTTCTTATCCAAAAAGCAGAAAATTGCACTAAGAAAAAATTTTTGGTCATTTTAATACACTACAGGTACAGTAGAGAGCGCCATCTAGCGGCTACAGTAAAACTATGCCCATGGTTCGTTTTGTCGTACCAAAAAACCCTTGTATACCCATTTTCACTGTTATACATCAAATATTGTTCGAAATATTTAAAAAAAACTATTTTAGAAAGTAAATCTAAACACCCTGTATTTCGGAAGCCACGCATTTTTCGACCCATGTTTATATAGACTTTACGCATTAATTTTAGAAGTTCTATCGAATCTTAAAGTTATGCAACAATAAACTGAAACACCCTGTATACCCATTGTGAATATGCATTTAAACAAAGACTATGCTTTTTATTATTAATATTACTTACCTTCTAGCGATATTTTGAAATATTTTTAATAAGGATGATTTTATTCTGATGAATTATAAAGAAATTCCAGAAAACTTTGTTTGAAAAAATAAAAATTTAAGGAGTTTCCCTATAAAATTTTCTGTAACCTAAATATTAGGTTAGGAACAAGTTATCTAGATGCAGTTTTCGCGAGCTCGTTTAGCTACTTTTTTTACAAAAAAAAATAATAATGCATTTAATTTTTTGTTATATCTCATTTTCTACTTTTTAGTTCGATTTGCTATTAAACCGTATTTTTAAAGCTATAATTCATTTTCTGAATTTTTGGTCTCAAAGCGACAACAAAATTATACCTCAAGTTACTTTAACAAGGCCTTAGATTTTTGGTATATTTCTTCAAATTTCTAAACTATGATTTTTTCAAATGTTTTTTTTTAAATTTCGATTTTTTTCTACAACTTCGAAATCTTCAAATTATTTCCAATTTTACAGGTTTTCCAATTATTTTCCAAACTTTCAAATTCAAATTTCCTCCCACATCTCAAAATTCAAATTTCTCAAAAAAAAAGTTCAAAATCATTCTTTTCAGATTATTGTATTATCATCAAAACAAAAAAAATTGGAGCAATTATAAAAATCTAGTTAATTTCTTCCCAAGCTTTGTCACTGTAACAGATTTTTTTGTTTATGCCGTATGACTTTTTAGTTCGATTAAACCGTGTTTCTTGGTTCTTTTTTTAACTATAATTTAATTCCTGGATGTTTGGCCTCAAAGCGACATCAAAATTATACTTATAATCAAGGCCTTCGATTTTTGGTCTATTTTTCCAACTTTTTAAGCTTCTGTATTTTTTTTTAAATTTCCTGTTTTCGTCACACAACTTACAAATCTTCAAATTATTTTCCGAGTTTTCCAATTACTTTCCAAACCTTCAAATTCAAATTTCGTCCCACATCTCCAAATCCAGATTTCTCCAAAACATTCAAATTCGATTTTTTTAAAAGATTATTGTATTGTATTGTCAACAAAAAAAAAATTGGAGCAATTATAAAAATTTAGTTAGTTGCTTCCCACACTGTAACTCATTTTTTTGTTTATGTCTTATTTTGTACTTTTTAGTTCGATTTGCTATTAAACCGTGTTTTTTAGTTTTTTCAATAATAATTTATTTTCTGGATTTATGGTCTCAAAGCGACAACAAAATTATACTTGTAATCAAGGCCTTCGATTTTTGGTATATTTTTCCAACTTTTTTACTTCTGAATTTTTTTTTAAATTTCGAGTTTTCTTCCCACAACTTACAAATCTTCACATTATTATCCGGGTTTTCCAATTACTGTCCAAACTTTCAAATCTCAATTTCCTTCCAAATTTCGAAATTCAGATTTATCAAAAAAAAATACAAAATCGACTTTTTCCAAAGATGGAGCAATTATAAAAATCTATTTTATTACTTCCCACTCTTTGTCACTGCAACTGATTTTTTTGTTTGTCTTATTTTCTTTTCTGTTCGATTTGCCATTAAACCGTGTTTTTTTAGTTTTTTCAACTAGAATTTATTTTCTGGATTTTTGGTCTCAAAGCGACAACAAAATTATACTTGTAATCAAGGCCTTCGATTTTTGGTATATTTTCTCAAATTTACATTTTTTTTTCTTAAATTTCCAGTTCTCTTCCGACAACTTTCAAATTATTTTCCGGGTTTCCATTACTTTCCAAACTTTCAAATCCCAATTTCCTGCCAAATTTCAGATATCAAATTTTTCAAAAAATTTCAAAATCGATTTTTGTGTTATCATCGACCCTTGACCTCTCTTCAAATTTTCAAGTTGATCAAACTTTTTGAAATTAGTGAAAATTATACTGAAAGATTCCATTACCTACAAGTCAAGCTAATACATGCGCGTTAAAAAGGAAAAGGAAAAACCATTCCGTTTTCTTTTAACCCACTCAGTACTTCGTGAATCAGAAGGTATTTGTCGAAGGTCTCACAGCCTTGAAAGTTTAGTAACCTCCTTATTCTCGACACAACGTGTAGCTTTATTATAACTGAGCTAACAGCCGTGAAAAAAAACGTACCTCAAACGATGTCTCGTTACGCGACCTATTCGGAGAGAAAAAAATACAATCCCGTTCTGTTCATTACATTTTTCCATTTGCTCTCGGTCTGCTTAGGAACCGTACCGGGATAAAGATATTAAGGGTTGTACAGACGTTGTAACCTCTCTACTTTAACTCAGTATTCTTTCTTCCATTCAAGTAAGGGATCTTGAAGGTTCCCCCATATCATTTTAATCGTTTCTCGTCTTTCCGTAATTGTGGCATTAATATAATAATAATAATAATTAACGTCTTTCATTTGTAATATTCTTACAGAAGACGAGATTTAGATTATACTATTCTACCATCTAACCCCCTTAACAATACGAGATGTAAAAAATTAATTATTAATTAATAATTACACCATATTCTCGCCTGTCTTGAAGTGCTTCTTCTTCATCCGATGATGTATAAATTTTTTTAGGTCAAAGATGATACTACTCGTTTTTCTTTTTTAGCACAAATAACTTTCGATCAGTGAGTACGCGTTTCCTCTGAAACCAATTCTCTCCAATGCTTCTAATCACAAATTATTATTAGAAGCATTGGAGAGAATTGGTTTCAGAGGAAACGCGTACTCACTGATCGAAAGTTATTTGTCAAATCGCCCACAATCTGTGCAGATATCAGGAACATTTAGTAAAGAAATGTATATTAAGTGTGGTGATGATTTATTCCTTCAGGAGTACCGCAAGGGTCTATACTTGGGGTATACTGGTACTAGGACACTAGCTCAACCCGACGACAGAAATGGGTCGGGGGTCGGAGTCAGTGTGTCAGGTCGGTATGCAACCTTCAACCGACGGTTACGGTCACGCATGTAGAGGTAATCGCGTAGACGAGAATCGCTCAACAAGCACTAGAGACGTGGCTAGAGAAGTGCAAGTATCAAAAACTAAAGTGTGTTAAACGCTGCGTGAAGAGAGGCTGTATCTGTTTCACGTCCAACGTGTACAAGCTCTTCAACCTGACGATTTTCCAGCAAGAGTGCGGTTTTGTGAGTGGTTGTTGCATCAACATGACAATAATCCGGACTTTTTGAAGTGCATACTGGTGACAGACGAATCTACGTTCACGCATAATGGGGTGAATAACTTTCACAACACTCATGTTTGGTCAGTAGAAAATCCGCACGCTGTCCGACGAGCACATTTTCAACAAACATTTTCGGTGAATCTTTGGGCTGGCATGGTGAACGGTATGCTCATTGGACCATTTATTCTCCAAATCGATTGGACGGGTTGCAATACCTAGACTTTTTACGCAACATTTTGCCTTCCTTGTTAGAAGATGTGCCATTAAGTGTAAGACAATCAATGTGGTTTCTGCACGATGGTCATATTTGTTACCTCTGTTCGTGGTCTACTGGTCTGCACCACCGCCGGCGTCTGCTCGGTAGCGCATCAGCTGATTTCATTTTCTGTTGGAGCGGTATGATTTCGGGCAGAGACGTACTTAGTCCTTCTCGTCAACTGGAGAGTGAGTACTTTTTTCTTTATTTTTTTTTTACTTGGTCGCCCTCGTTTCACTACACACTACCTTTGTTATTTCAAGGGTAGTTGTTTCTGAAAAGGAAAACCCCAACTTTGCGGACACCCATAAACAATTTCTTGACTATCAAACAAGAAAGTATTTTGCGAATCTTTGATGTCTAAAATTACTTATTGTGATATAGTTTAGGTGACATTCTTAGACTCGTTTTTTTTTTAATGGCACCAGGACTATGTCCCATTAACCAGATCCTTTTTATACAGTGGGCTGCTGCACTGTTCGCGAAACAAGCCTTGAGGTGTAGATGCGTCTACAAAAAATTCAAAATTCCTGTTGCAGAACAATAACTAAGAAAGTATGATCATATCAGTTTTACTTAAGAGACGAGAAATGGCCGATAGTAAAATACTATATCAATTACATTTAATCACTTGTACCCATAAGCTTCTACTCACAGTCATTCCTCCATTTTTAAACGTTAAACTGATACCCAAGAAAAATGTTGACACAAAAGACGTTCTTTTAGCTCTCCCTTGGTAAATTTTTCACATACAACGCAGTTATTCCCTATACCGAACCTCCACGAGCCATAAAATTTCTAAAATGTGAAAAATTAAGAAAACACATAATATTTTTTTGAAAAATCTACTTAAATTAGTTTCTTCTTAACCCTTCGCTTCACACAATTTTTCAATGTACAATTTAATTCTTTCAACTATAAAACTGTTACAACTTACATATATTTTATATAGAAATTAAACGACTATTATTACTCTTATTAACATTGAAATATTCTATGTACGGATATTGATGTTGCCACGTGTGATCAATACACATAGCGCCATATAGGTCGATAGATATCCTAAACCGCATCCGTCGAGAAATGTGCACATCGTCAGCGAATAATGCATAATCTGCAAAAAGGGAGTTCTATCGGTTTATAAAAAGTGTCCTGGGATCACTCGTGGTGGATCTCTTTAAGTCAAGGATAACGCAATCTTTTTTTGTTTTACAATTTTTGCTGAATCTCTAAAAACAAAGTGAAGGGGGGTACTGAAAGGTTTCGATAATATAATTGTGGCCCTGCGAATATAACGGCACATTAACATCGTATTTTCAGCATAGAAAAGGTTGAAAGCTAGTAATAATAATAATAATAATAATATTTATTCACTCAATGTACAAAGATAACAAAAATATGAGTAAATAAATATAAAATCAAAACAGGCCCAGTAGAAGGCATCGCCTGTACATGGACCAATAAATTTAAGTTGAAACTGTAGAATGCAAATGACAAAAAAGGACAAAAATTAGCTACAGTAAATTATGTATTTAGTTGATGTTCGTATTTATGAGTTTATGAATTTCAGACCTAGATATAGAATGTAGCCACTTTTTTAAATTTCTTTTGAAACAATTTCCGACACGTAAATCTTTTAAGTCTTTAGGTATAATTTCATAGAATTTAGGCTGGTATAATGATTATGTTTAATTTTTTGGTCGGTGTTTACAAATTTATGGTAGTGAGTGATACTGTGTAAGAAATAAAGCTGTCTTATATCATACATTCGAACATCTGCGTATAATTTTTCAGTGGGATAAAGTTTCGGTTTTTTAAATATCATTTTTAGAATACTTTTTTGAAAAACATCTAAATTATAGATATGTGAGGAACATGCAGCTCCCCATGCTAATATACCATATGTGAGATGAGGCTCAATCAGTGCATGGTATAATGTTCGAAGATATTTTTCTGTCAATATATTCCCAAGGTACTTAATTTTGTAGGATACAAATCTAACTTTCTTTAAAATATAATTGACATGGATGTCCCATCGTAAGTGAGGATCCAAGACCACTCCAAGGTATTTTATGTTGGGCACTCTATTAATTTGCATTTTTTGATCATTAATATTGAAGGAGAAATTTGTGTAATTTGGCAGATGTCTAGCATAAGATCCAAATGGTAAAAAATGTGTTTTAGAGTAGTTAATGCTTAATTTTCATTTTCAATTACATTTTTCAGATCAGACCAGTCAGTGCCTTCATATAATATTGCAGTATCATCTGCAAAACTAGTTATTTTGCCAACACAATTAATTTGGAAAATGTCATTTAAATATATATTGAATAACAGCGGACCTAAGACAGTTCCTTGTGGGACACCACACTTAATATACATTTCTTTACTAAATGTTCCTGATATCTGCACAGATTGTGGGCGATTTGACAAATAACTTTCGATCAGTGAGTACGCGTTTCCTCTGAAACCAATTCTCTCCAATGCTTCTAATAATAATTTGTGATTAGAAGCATTGGAGAGAATTGGTTTCAGAGGAAACGCGTACTCACTGATCGAAAGTTATTTGTGCTAAAAAAGAAAAACGAGTAGTATCATCTTTGACCTAAAAAAATTTATACATCATCGGATGAAGAAGAAGCACTTCAAGACAGGCGAGAATATGGTGTAATTATTAATTAATCTGATCGAAAGTTATTTGTCAAATCGCCCACAATCTGTGCAGATATCAGGAACATTTAGTAAAGAAATGTATATTAAGTGTGGTGTCCCACAAGGAACTGTCTTAGGTCCGCTGTTATTCAATATATATTTAAATGACATTTTCCAAATTAATTGTGTTGGCAAAATAACTAGTTTTGCAGATGATACTGCAATATTATATGAAGGCACTGACTGGTCTGATCTGAAAAATGTAATTGAAAATGAAAATTAAGCATTAACTACTCTAAAACACATTTTTTACCATTTGGATCTTATGCTAGACATCTGCCAAATTACACAAATTTCTCCTTCAATATTAATGATCAAAAAATGCAAATTAATAGAGTGCCCAACATAAAATACCTTGGAGTGGTCTTGGATCCTCACTTACGATGGGACATCCATGTCAATTATATTTTAAAGAAAGTTAGATTTGTATCCTACAAAATTAAGTACCTTGGGAATATATTGACAGAAAAATATCTTCGAACATTATACCATGCACTGATTGAGCCTCATCTCACATATGGTATATTAGCATGGGGAGCTGCATGTTCCTCACATATCTATAATTTAGATGTTTTTCAAAAAAGTATTCTAAAAATGATATTTAAAAAACCGAAACTTTATCCCACTGAAAAATTATACGCAGATGTTCGAATGTATGATATAAGACAGCTTTATTTCTTACACAGTATCACTCACTACCATAAATTTGTAAACACCGACCAAAAAATTAAACATAATCATTATACCAGCCTAAATTCTATGAAATTATACCTAAAGACTTAAAAGATTTACGTGTCGGAAATTGTTTCAAAAGAAATTTAAAAAAGTGGCTACATTCTATATCTAGGTCTGAAATTCATAAACTCATAAATACGAACATCAACTAAATACATAATTTACTGTAGCTAATTTTTGTCCTTTTTTGTCATTTGCATTCTACAGTTTCAACTTAAATTTATTGGTCCATGTACAGGCGATGCCTTCTACTGGGCCTGTTTTGATTTTATATTTATTTACTCATATTTTTGTTATCTTTGTACATTGAGTGAATAAATATTATTATTATTATTATTATTACTAGCTTTCAACCTTTTCTATGCTGAAAATACGATGTTAATGTGCCGTTATATTCGCAGGGCCACAATTATATTATCGAAACCTTTCAGTACCCCCCTTCGCTTTGTTTTTAGAGATTCAGCAAAAATTGTAAAACAAAAAAGATTGCGTTATCCTTGACTTAAAGAGATCCACCACGAGTGATCCCAGGACACTTTTTATAAACCGATAGAACTCCCTTTTTGCAGATTATGCATTATTCGCTGACGATGTGCACATTTCTCGACGGATGCGGTTTAGGATATCTATCGACCTATATGGCGCTATGTGTATTGATCACACGTGGCAACATCAATATCCGTACATAGAATATTTCAATGTTAATAAGAGTAATAATAGTCGTTTAATTTCTATATAAAATATATGTAAGTTGTAACAGTTTTATAGTTGAAAGAATTAAATTGTACATTGAAAAATTGTGTGAAGCGAAGGGTTAAGAAGAAACTAATTTAAGTAGATTTTTCAAAAAAATATTATGTGTTTTCTTAATTTTTCACATTTTAGAAATTTTATGGCTCGTGGAGGTTCGGTATAGGGATAACTGCGTTGTATGTGAAAATTTACCAAGGGAGAGCTAAAAGAACGTCTTTTGTGTCAACATTTTTCTTGGGTATCAGTTTAACGTTAAAAATGGAGGAATGACTGTGAGTAGAAGCTTATGGGTACAAGTGATTAAATGTAATTGATATAGTATTTTACTATCGGCCATTTCTCGTCTCTTAAGTAAAACTGATATGATCATACTTTCTTAGTTATTGTTCTGCAACAGGAATTTTGAATTTTTTGTAGACGCATCTACACCTCAAGGCTTGTTTCGCGAACAGTGCAGCAGCCCACTGTATAAAAAGGATCTGGTTAATGGGACATAGTCCTGGTGCCATTAAAAAAAAACGAGTCTAAGAATGTCACCTAAACTATATCACAATAAGTAATTTTAGACATCAAAGATTCGCAAAATACTTTCTTGTTTGATAGTCAAGAAATTGTTTATGGGTGTCCGCAAAGTTGGGGTTTTCCTTTTCAGAAACAACTACCCTTGAAATAACAAAGGTAGTGTGTAGTGAAACGAGGGCGACCAAGTAAAAAAAAATAAAGAAAAAAGTACTCACTCTCCAGTTGACGAGAAGGACTAAGTACGTCTCTGCCCGAAATCATACCGCTCCAACAGAAAATGAAATCAGCTGATGCGCTACCGAGCAGACGCCGGCGGTGGTGCAGACCAGTAGACCACGAACAGAGGTAACAAATATGACCATCGTGCAGAAACCACATTGATTGTCTTACACTTAATGGCACATCTTCTAACAAGGAAGGCAAAATGTTGCGTAAAAAGTCTAGGTATTGCAACCCGTCCAATCGATTTGGGAGAATAAATGGTCCAATGAGCATACCGTTCACCATGCCAGCCCAAAGATTCACCGAAAATGTTTGTTGAAAATGTGCTCGTCGGACAGCGTGCGGATTTTCTACTGACCAAACATGAGTGTTGTGAAAGTTATTCACCCCATTATGCGTGAACGTAGATTCGTCTGTCACCAGTATGCACTTCAAAAAGTCCGGATTATTGTCATGTTGATGCAACAACCACTCACAAAACCGCACTCTTGCTGGAAAATCGTCAGGTTGAAGAGCTTGTACACGTTGGACGTGAAACAGATACAGCCTCTCTTCACGCAGCGTTTAACACACTTTAGTTTTTGATACTTGCACTTCTCTAGCCACGTCTCTAGTGCTTGTTGAGCGATTCTCGTCTACGCGATTACCTCTACATGCGTGACCGTAACCGTCGGTTGAAGGTTGCATACCGACCTGACACACTGACTCCGACCCCCGACCCATTTCTGTCGTCGGGTTGAGCTAGTGTCCTAGTACCAGTATACCCCAAGTATAGACCCTTGCGGTACTCCTGAAGGAATAAATCATTTTGGCGACGAAATCATATCTCACCGTTCTGTAAGAAGTTATGAATCATATTGACAGAAGAATTCGAAAAAACAAACCACATACAATTCGTAACAAAGAACGATATCGAATGCTTTAGAAATATCTAACCTCTAGTGGATGACGATCCAACCTTGAGCGACCCATTGGCCAACACGTACAAAGGGTCCAATGGTATCTTGACTGATCTCTCCTATCCAGCATTCAAGATCGATGTTATTTGAAATGGGATATTGAGCTTAATCTAACATTGTACCTTTTTGTTAACAGATTTTGCTACGCCGGCGAAACTCCAACTGGAAAAGCACCAACGACACCATTCGTCAGACAGAACCTGCGAAACGGTG
The DNA here is from genome assembly GCA_963669975.1 of Acanthoscelides obtectus. Taxonomy (NCBI): domain Eukaryota; kingdom Metazoa; phylum Arthropoda; class Insecta; order Coleoptera; family Chrysomelidae; genus Acanthoscelides; species Acanthoscelides obtectus. The sequence continues at coordinate 7,524,060 of CAVLJG010000001.1, read as the reverse complement.
AGAGCGTTCGTGTGGCCTGGAATATCGTGCCAAAATCGGTGTGTCTTCAAGGCAATCGTCGTCACTGATGCTTCTGGAACATGAACAGCTAGTCAGATGAAGCAGTAGTCATTGTGTATTGCAGACGTCGTTCAGTATTAGAAATATGAGTACGGCAATCTGCCAACTGGAACTAGCGGCAATTTACGTAAAACGGACAGCAAAAAAATGTTTTCTAATTCGTTCATAATAGTAGGTGTGAAAGAGACAACGCGATCTTTTTCATGGCACGAAAGTATTTGAAATTGATTTTTTTTGGAATAGACAAGTATCATACTGGAATCTGAAACGTAGCGTTTTATATAGGAAATTAAAAAAAAATTTAAAGGGTAAACATTTCAATCCAAAATTTGTGCAACTTTTTATTTTCATGTTTTCGACTTTTTTTTCTCCAAAGTTGGGGTTTTCCATTTCAGAAACAACTACCCTTGAAATAACAAAGGTAATGTGTAGTGAAACGAGGGCGACCAAGTAAAAAAATAAAGGAAAAAGAACTCACTCTCCAGTTGACGAGAAGGGCTAAGTACGTCTCTGCCCGCTGATGCGCTACCGAGCAGACGCAGAAACCACATTGATTGTCTTACACTTAATGGCACATCTTCTAACAAGGAAGGCAAAATGTTGCGTAAAAAGTCTAGGTATTGCATCCCGTCCAATCGATTTGGGAGAATAAATGGTCCAATGAGCATACCGTTCACCATGCCAGTCCAAACATTCACCGAAAATGTTTGTTGAAAATGTGCCCGACGGACAGCGTGCGGATTTTCTACTGACCAAACATGAGTGTTGCGAAAGTTCTTCACCCCATTACGCGTGAACGTAGATTCGTCTGTCACCAATATCCACTTCAAAAAGTCCGGATTGTTGATGCAATAACCACTCACAAAACCGCACTCTTGCTGGAAAATCGTCAGGTTGAAGGGCTTGTACACGTTGGACGTGAAACGGATACAGCCCCTCTTCACGCAGCGTTTGCCACACTTTAGTTTTTGATACTTGCACTTCTCTAGCCACGTCTCTAGTGCTTGTTGAGGGATTCTCGTCTACGCGATTACCTCTACACGCGTGACCGTAACCGTCGGTTGAAGGTTGCATACTGACCTGACACACTGACCCCGACCCAGTTCTGTCGTCGGGTTGAGCCAGTGACCTTGTACCAGTCGGTGATGTCGCGGCTACAGGACGGTATTCAGATATTTTTGATGCTGCAGAGCCCTTTATCTCGGTTCTCTTAAGACATCGGTGTATATGGTACTAAGAAAAATTGCTTATGTTTTCAAGATCTACACGTCGTGTAAAGGAAAACCCAACTTTGCGGACACCCTGTATATCCTAAAGTGTGTTTAAACCACATAAGTAGTTTTGAAATTAAGGAGGTACGTATTTTTATCTGCGAACATGTCGCCCTGAATATGCGTTTGCGAGATATTACAACACTATGAGTATTTTCCAGTTATTGTAATCAGTTTAATTATATTTCAAAATGAAATTATACTTAATTTTCATACGATTCTCTCAATTATTGGAATTTGATGTAAATAGGGTACAAACCCGTAATTAGTAGAAGTATTTTATAATTTGATTTGAAATGTTGACTTCCGGCTTAGTACCTCAAGTTTTTTTTATTTTTATTTCCTGTATACAGTTTTTAGCCCAACGGAATTAATTATGTAGATTTTTTATTTTTTTTTTAGTAAAAACTTGAAATGTAATACGCAAAGTGAAATAAAAAATAAAGAGTATGTCCACCTAATGATTAATTTATCTTTGAAAAAAAAAATAAAAAATCTACATAATTAATTCCGTTGGGCTAAAAACTGGGGTGAAAAAGACCTAATCTACCATTTCATTTTTCAAACGATGCACTAAACACCCTGTATCTCTATGTTTCATATCCAACGGTGGTACTTTTCAGGTCGAAGAAAATCCCAATTTCAAATCTGAAATGGGCCTGCCGCGAAAGGAAATCGTGTCTTCTTTTTCAAATCTACTAGATGTTCAAACAGGCCCAATATGAGCGGATTTTAGAACCTTAATTTTTTGCGCTGGTTGCTTCACGTGAAATGCCCCACTAGTGAATAGATCAGATACTAAGGGCCGTATCGTCAGTCGTTCCTAACACATCGGCTGAAAAGTTCATAGAATGACTCACAGATGGCACCACGAACGAAAAGTCATTATTATTACCAAGAAGTGGCATCCGTCAAACGTCAACTGTCAAAATTTCACGTCATTCCGACCATTTATTCACTAGTGACAGTAGAAACTGAAGCAAATTTTGAGGCCAAGGAAAAATCGTTCTATGACAGGCATAGAAAAGTGCGTTGGACTAATTGTATCGCTCTTGAAGGAGACTATCTTGACGAATATAGTTGAATTTTGCATAAGCGTGTGTTTTCTCTCACTAGCCCTATGAACTTTTCAGTCGATGTGTTACAATTGTATGACGCCTTTATGGCCTCCTTGATTGTCATGGGTACATTTTGAGGTTATGTTATGTTATTTGCATTAAATTGTACATGCTTTTGGTTTATATCATCTGTTATATCAATCTGAAATTTCCTACAATTAGAAAAACATAGCCTCACAATAGAAGAGCGCTGACGCTGACAGGGAACAGTAGACACCTAGAAATATCTCAGCCTTTCTTAAGGAGAGACAAGACTGTGAAAATCAAGGAGGCCATATAGGACGCCTCCATCATTTTCGTAGTCTTTTTTCTCCTTCAGAAAGGCTGGGGCAGTTCTAGATTTCTACTGTTGTGTACTGTGACATATATTCCAAGAACCTCAATATATCTTTTTATCGCTAGGGTTCTACTCAACAAATCCTGATTATTTATCTCTGGCCTATTCCAATCTAGCCCTGGTTGCCAAGTTTAGGTATGTACATATCTACTCAGGCCGTTTCAGCCCTGTACTGAACAGACTATGCAAATTATTTACATTTTCTACCCTTGTATTATATTGATTAATAAAAAGATTTCGCATTCGAAACATGCAGAAGAATTGTTGTTCGTTCCAGGAATAATAATGCATTACAGCCTTTCCTGAAATCCAGAACAAACCTATAAAATGGCGAATGCATAAATACAGTGTCGTGTTTTGCATAGAGGGAATTATTAATAATTTATATTAATTATTAATATCGGTTTAGCTGAAAAATCGACGAAACAGTCCACGGACCAGAGACGCGTTTGCTTCTAATTTTCAATTGACACACAAAAATAAAAATGTGGTCTGTACGTTTGACTAGAATTATACTTAGGCAAACGGAAGTTATTTTCGTCCTAGATGTAAACGTATTTCTTCAGTATTTCAATATGTTGAACACAAATCTGAAGTTGATTTAACTCGAAGACCCTCCAAATTTCAAGTGAATTGCACATAATTTCTAGAAACATAATTAATTGGTTGAATGTGAATAAGCTAAAATCAAATAACAACAAAACAAAATATATGCTTATAGGAAAATATTTAGATGGAAATACGATAAGTCTTAATAATGAAAAAATTGAGTATTTCGAGACATTTAAATATTTGGGCATATATGTAGATAGTAAATTGAAATTTGAATATACAGGGTGTCCGCAAAGTTGGGGTTTTCCTTTTCAGAAACAACTACCCTTGAAATAACAAAGGTAGTGTGTAGTGTAACGAGGGCGACCAAGTAAAAAAAATAAAGGAAAAAGTACTCAGTCTCCAGTTGACGAGGAGGGCTAAGTACGTCTCTGCCCGAAATCATATCGCTCCAACAGAAAATGAAATCAGCAGATGCGCTACCGAGCAGACGCAGAAACCACGTTGATTGTCTTACACTTAATGGCACATCTTCTAACAAGGAAGGCAAAATGTTGCGTAAAAAGTCTAGGTATTGCATCCCGTCCAATCGATTTGGTCCAATGAGCATACTGTTCACCATGCCAGCCCAAACATTCACCGAAAATGTTTGTTGAAAATGTGCCCGACGGACAGCGTGCGGATTTTCTACTGACCAAACATGAGTATTGCGAAAGTTATTCACCCCATTACGCGTGAACGTAGATTCGTCTGTCACCAATATGCACTTCAAAAAGTCCGGATTATTGTCATGTTGATGCAACAACCACTCACAAAACCGCACTCTTGCTGGAAAATCGTCAGGTTGAAGAGCATGTACACGTTGGACGTGAAACGGATACAGCCCCTCTTCACGCAGCGCTTGCGCACTTTAGTTCTTGATACTTGCACTTCTCTAGCCACGTCTCTAGTGCTTGTTGAGCGATTCTCGTCTACGCGATTACCTCTACACGCGTGACCGTAACCGTCGGTTGAAGGTTGCATACTGACCTGACACACTGACCCCGACCCAGTTCTGTCGTCGGGTTGAGCTAGTGTCCTAGTACCAGTCTGGGATGTCGCGGCTACAGGACGGTATTCAGATATTTTTGATGTTGCAGAGCCCTTTATCTCGGTTCCCTTAAGACATTGGTGTATATGGTACTAAGAAAAATTGCTTATGTTTTCAAGATCTACACGTCATGTAAAGGAAAACCCCAACTTAGCGGACACCCTGTATTATATAAAAAGAGATCAAAAAAATAAATTACTACTATGGAATTTTCGCAAGTGGTTACTCTATTTTGTCCACTGCAAACAAAACTGCATTTTTAAAACTACAAATATCACAAAATAAACCTATTCATCCAGGGTTGTTATGTTTTAATCAAAATGTTTAAAACAAGTGAAGGTGTTTTAAACCAATTTGTGTTTAAACTGTTTAAAGCATGTTTTAAACACTGTTTTTTGTCGTTTGTGAATTATACAAGTTTTTTTGATATTTCAGTTCAGAAGTTTGATTAAAATTGTTTTTATTTTGCAAAACGAAACTAAAAGGGCCATAGGTTAAAACACATAGGTACTAAAAATATGCTTTATTTTTTATTAATTGATCAAACATGAAACTAGCGACTAATACTAGTGGAAAAAATCTGTTTCTTCACGAACTAGCGAACTTAACAAACTGCATTGAACTCTAATACTAGTACACTACAAGCTGTAGAATAATCGTATAGTATGACTATGTCTTTACTTGCATAATAACATTAAATAAGTTACTTAACAAATTTCTATAAAAGTATAAAACCCATCTTATTTAACAAAAAGTCAAAAAATCCTTAAATCCATATTTTTCTTCTTCTTCCTACTTTATTAATAAGCTCATGCCTGTTTTACTTCGGTTTTTAGCCTCAATTGATGTTGTCTGACCATCTTTTCCTAGGTTGTCTCTTTGATCTTCTTCCACTTGGCGATTTGTCTCTTGCTATTCATACTGTTCTATTTTCTGTCATTCTTTCTATGTGTTGATTCCATTCTATTTTTCTTCTTTTGGTCCACAGGTTTATTTCCTCTATACCACATCTCGCGCGTATTTCCTCACTTCTTACTCTGGCTCTTAGAGTTTGGTTTGTTATTTTTCGTAATACTTTCATTTCTGCTGTTTCCAATAATCTTTGTCTTCGCCGTATCTGCTCTTGTCTCCGCTGTGTACGTCGTTATCGGTCTTATTGTTGATTTATATATCCTAGTTTTCGTTTCCGTTGTGAGGTATTTGTTTCTCCAGATTGTATTGTTGAGACATCCTGCTGCTCTGTTCGCCATGTTCACTTGTTTTCGTACTTCTTCTCGCACTTTTCCATAGCTTGACAGTTTGATTCCCAAGTATCCCGTTTCCATCACTTGTTCTATTATTTTGTTATTTACGACCAGTTTACATCGTGTCGGTTCCGCTGATATCACTATCGATTTAGTTTTCTCTGTTGAAATCACCATGTTGTGTATGAGCGCTGTATCTTGGAATTCTTTAATTAATCTTTGTAGGTCATCTTCATTTTCGGCTATTATTATGGCATCGTCGGCATAGCATATTATCTGCATTTCCTTTTCTCCCATTCTATTTCCTCTTCTTTTTTTAACTTTATGATTTCGACCATTATCAGATTAAATATTAGTAGGCTCAGCGAATCTCCTTGTCTAATGCCAGTTTCATACTTGATAGGTTGCGAGAGTTTCTAGCCCCCCCCCCCCATTCTAGCCACCAGTGGCACTATATCCATATTGCAGGTTAAACATTTTACTCTTTTATTTATTTTCGAGCCAGTTTTGGCATCAGTCTCCTTAAAGTATTTCCACAAGGGATCCTTTCTCCTCCCTGTCATTGCCTTTCTTTTTTTGCCTATCTTTAATGCACAAAAAACAAAACTCACCACCACGCTACGACTTCGCACATTTTCAAGGAACTTCATTAATGTTGCTAAATTATATAGACATTGGTTTTTTTTTTGTTTTACTGTTTTAAACATATATTAAAAGTGTTCTTTTTTCAGCTAAATTTGAATGTTTTGAACAAAAAAACATGATTTTTGTTTTTATTAAAACATGTTTTTTACAACCCTGGATTCATCATAAAAATAAGTATACTAGGATACATTTTATGCTGACAATAACTGGAATGGTTAAATATCAGAAAGTTCATAAACTGACAAGTTGGTTAAGGCTTTCGCGGCCAGTTGATAAACTGCTGTCTTGATTCGGGTCTAAAGGCTGTCGTCTGTTGGAATTTCTTCCTAACGTTTCGCTAGCACGAGTGGGAAGCTTCTTCAGAGGTCCTTCCATTTCCGATGCTGGATGTAGACTGACGATTTACACACACACACCCTCCTACCCTGTGCGGTCCCACCACCCCTGTTCCAGGCACCCTCAAACCCTTGAGGAGTGGGGGGAAGAGCAATCTGCTCCTCCCTCCTCTCCCGCTCGAAGGCCTGGCGTGGCGCTGCGGTTCAGGCCGCTTTTTTTTTTTTTTTTTTTGGTGAGGGGGGAATGCGTTCATGCACCATACCATAGCCCGAGCTACGGCGTGTGTGGGACTCCAGGTTGTCTTGAGGAGACCACCTAATACCCACTAAACCCTAACCTCCGCGTGGCCCGACTCATCAGCGTCTCGGTAGGCCATGTGTCTGCTGCAACGTCTCTTCATGTGTTTCAGTCTCTGGTAACGCCGGGTTGGTTCCCTTTACCTCGCACATTCTATCGATGTCGCTAAGCAATCATCGATAGAGGGTCTGCTAGGTTCTCTTGAAACTCTTGTTTTCGAAAAATCAAGAGTTTCAAGTCCTCTTACCTATATATTGTTCCTGGTCCTGGTCCTGGTGGGTCCTGGTCCTGGTTGGTCCTGGTCCCGGTGGTTCCTGGTCCTCTGCATCCACGCCGTGGGGGAGGGGGAGCAACCGCGGGTTCTCCTAGTCTCCTAGTCAAGGTTCCAGTTAGCGGGTGCCAACTGGGACCTTGGTCTAGGGTACCTGGCTCTGCAGTTGCGAGCCGTCTCGTCCGGATCGTAGTCCATGAGGAATCGTAGCTGCTCGTTCGGGTGGTCCTGAGCTTTCTGGAAGGTCTTCTCCGCTTTTTTCCTCATGTACTCGTGAATGGTGTCCCAATGCAGGTCTCTACGCAAGGTTGAGTTTCTTACGTAGGATGGTGCACTGGTGGCGACCCGGAGTAGCTTCATCTCTAGAGCAGCAAGTCGCTTGCGGTAGCTGGGAGCAGCGTACCCCCAGACCGCGGAGGCGTAAGCGAGCTGAGGTCTGGCGATGGCCTTGATCAGCCGTAACTTGGTCGCTAGCGGCATCCGGCTGTGTTGGGCCATGGCTGCTCTGGTCTTTGCGATGATAGCTTCTATGTGATCTTTCCAGGTGAGGGACTTTTCAAATATGATCCCCAGATGTTTGACTTTGTCGCTCCACTGGATATCTTCGTCGAAGATGGATGCTTCGGGAGGTCTTGTAATCCTTCTTCGTTGGATGAAGATTGCCTGCGTCTTCTGGACGTTGATGCGGATTTTCCACTTCACGCACCAGTCCTGGATGTGGTCCAGTTCATCCTGTAGTCTCCTACGGACGATCTCGGGTCGTCGATGCTTGGCGGCTATAGCAGTGTCGTCTGCATATAGGGCCAGCATTGTGTCTTCGGTACGTCATGTGTGTAGATGTTGTAGAGCAGGGGCGCTAAGGCTGACCCCTGAGGCACGTCTGCTTCCAGCTGGCTTCTTGTCGAGTGACAAGTACCAATCTTCACCGTGAACCATCTTTGTGATAGATAGCTCTGGATCAGTTGGCACATGTTTGCGTCGATAACGTCGGCTTCCTGGACTGACGATTTCTCTTGCTCAGGTTATATTGATACGGTTATATTGATACCGGAGAGTGGGTGACGTGGCTTGTTCCGCTTCGGTTGACTTCGGGATGTCGATCGGCACTGCTCGGGTGTTTCTGAGGATCGTGTGCCAGATCGGGTTGAGTCTGAGGGTCTCTTCCTTCCTGTTGAAGTTATCTGGATGTTTGTGAACCTCGATAGCTTCCCTGACCAGTCTATTGTGATAACCGTTGACTGATGACAGCAACCCGCAGCTTCCAACGTGTGTCCTGTGGTCCCCATTGCTTAGTTCATGTTCAGCTACCGCAGACTTCTCAGTTTGTCCTAGCCGGCAATTTGCTTTGTGCTCCTAATGATCTTTTTGTGGTTCCAATCTATAGTTTGCCGCATGAACACGGTATGCGGTAGACTCCTGCAGCTGAAAGTGGGTCCTTATTGTCCTTTGCCGATCTGATGGTTTGTTGGATCTTCTTCGTAGGGTTGAAGATTGTTTTAATGTCATATTTCTTCAGGACTCTGCCAATCCTGTCCGTGACTCTTGGCACAAATGGAAGATACGCTTGAGAGGTGGTGGGACGCTGTTCGGTTTCACGTGGCTTGGTCGATCTCGAGCCCATTGATTTTTCGATGTCCCTCTTGCTGTAGCCATTTGCTTCGAACTCAGTTTTCAGGTGTTCAAGTTCTGTCTGGAGGTTCTCCGATTCGCAAATCTTTCGAGCTGGTTCTGTCAGGGTTCTGATGATTCCATACTTCTGACTTAGGGTCTGTGTGCTTTTTTTTCCTGTACACTGTGTGACCCAGCTTGTTACCTCGCTTCCTGACTAGTACGTCCAATAAGGCCAGTTGTTTCTCACTCTCTATCTCCATGATAAATTGTGTGCTTGGATGCCGGTCGTTGAGGTGCTGCAGAAACTCGTTCAGCCTGTCCGTGCCATGTTTCCAAATCATGAAGGTGTCGTCCACGTACCGGAACCAAATTGCGGGTTTGTTCTCCGATGTCTTAACCGCCTTCTTCTCAAAGTGTTCCATAAAAAGGTTGGCTATGACTGGGCTAAGTGGATTTCTCATTGCCACTCGGTCCGTCGGCTCATAAAAGCCCCCGTCCCATACGAAGTAGCTTCCAGTGAGACAGATTTCAAAGAGGTTGCAGATGTCAGAAGGGAAGATCCTGCTCACCAGATCCAGGCATTCGCTCAGCGGTACCTTGGTGAAAAGGGAGATAACATCGAAGTCGGTGGAATCCTTGATGTAGCTGGTACTCTTTCCCACGTACAGGTATGGTTGCAGCAGGGATGCCAAGTGTTTCGCTAAGTAGTACGTCAGCGATCCGGGAGCACTGACTATTGGTCTCAACGGAACGTCTGCCTTGTGGATCTTGGCCAGGCCGTAGAGCCTTGGTGGCACGGCTTCCGTCCTCGTAACGCTCTTCTTGGGGTCTGGCAGTGATGATAGCTCGATGAGCCTGTTGGTAAGGCGTAGTCGGGCTTTCGTTGGATCTTTCTTCAGGGGTGTGTAACTTTCTGGGTCTAGAAGTTCAATAATCTCCCTGTTGTTCATAACCTACTCAGTTTCCGTTTTCGCATTCAAGTTGAAAAATCAACTACCAGATCATTTAGAAAATTTTATTGAACAATAGGTACGGGTACCATAGTTATTTTACTATTCTATTATTCTACTAAATTCTAGTAGCAATATAACAAGCAAATCAGTATTTCAAAAAGTATTGTACGAATTTCATAAATTAAGTAACGATAGCAAGAGGTGTGCCTGTTTGAAAATGTTCAAAGGAAAATTGAAAGAATATTTCATAAAGAAACAGCATGGTAGTGGTTTTTTATAAAAATATGTAATAATGATTTGATATTCTGAGTAACATCGAAGCTGTAGCATTAATACTAAATAAATGTAGAGCAAAAAAAATCGCCATAAATTCCTAAATATCGCACAAATTTCACTTATGGAACTAAAATTGTTTCTAGAACTAGATCTATGAATTTCGATTCGCAACAAATATTAAGTTTATTTGGTTTGTTGAATTTGGAATCCTTGTTGTTCACAGTAGTCCCCAAGATTTGGAGGAATTCAACAGTGAGGAAGAGATCGTTGTAACCAGGGTACAGAAATACACAAACTATAGAATTGATTTAGTTCGTGAAAAAAACGCAAGTTGAATTACTGAAATTTTTGCGGTTTCTGGCGATTTTTGGTAATTTTTTGCAATTAACTTGAAATACATGAGATCCAAGTCATGAAATTTTTTTTTCGTTTTCATATGTAAAATTTTTGCGATTTTTAGACATTTTAAGCAGTTTGTTACAAGTTACTCAAAATTTTATGGAGGTACGGATCAAACGGAAGGATTCAGCCCGTCGAAATACTTAGCCTTTTGTAAGTCTAGTCAAATGTACTGACCACTTTTTTCATTTTTGTGTGCAAAGTTACACATACTTATATCCAGACTATATGCGATACTATTCAGGCATGTTCAATATGAACCTTAACAATATCATAGCTGTATATCCTCAAAAGATGCAATATTATCTAGTAGAACTCCTGTTTATTTAGATGAGCATTATACATAGTGATATCTCGTAAAACTGGGAGTTATTGTATATATTATTAATTATGTAGATGGAACTATGAAGTAAAACAGTATCTATTGTATTTATTAGACATAATATATATTTCTATATCCACTGTTGTTATTAAATTTTTTCCTTTTCCGCTGTTGTTTCATTTATAATTGGTATTATGACTGTAGACTTCTGATAAAATAAACGTTTTTGCAGAAACTGATAAAACTACAGAAAACTATTGTATCCATCGAAGAAATAGAATAGACATATTCACGTATACTCCACGTGATCGCGCTTCAGAATGCCGAGCACGTTACAGGGTCGTACTAAGAATAGATGATTTTGTGGTTCTACATACAAAAAGTATGCAAAATTATTGCAAACATGTATAGGGTCCAAACGTAAAGCTTGGAATTAACATATTTTTTTCATGACAAAAAAAACCAAAAGTATATTATTGTTTTCAGTAGAAGTGTTTATCAAGAAATTATACTCGAAATGTGTCCTAAGGCGCATTTTTAAAGCATGCTTTTAAAAAGTATCTTGACACATTAGAAAAATAATTGCATATGCATATGTACCTTACCACCGCTTGAACAGGTACGTCAGTCGCTCATTAAATATTTCTATTAAATAAAACTACTGAACTGAAGCTCATGTATTTTACATCATTATAAAAGCAATTGAAAGACCTATAAAATAAGGTATCCCTCGACCCCCCTTTCCATTTAAGATTTTACGGTTGGTGTCACCCCCGCCCAGGGGGCTGCACGTGTTAACGTAATTTTTGCCAAACTTGTGTCCCTCTCGAAAACAAAATCGACGGGTCTGAGCGTTTTTCCGAATAAAAAACTGAGCTGCCAGTAAATGCGTCTGTTTCGTTGCGCCATCCTTTTTATAGCATTAACAGCCAGCCACCGGGCCAGGCTGCATGCACGGTCTCCCACTCCACCCTCCGGTTTGCCATTGGTTCTGTGTAAGGGCTCGACCTATCCTGCCCAATAACAGTTATGTTCCCTCTCTCTTGAAATATATCAGTGTACTGATCACGCCATGATCACTGTTTTGGTTTAGTCTCTTTCTTCTATACGTACATAATAATTCTTTCTACACTGGGTCACTAGACCCAGCAAGCACGTATCCTGACTTTGACCTTCGCTTTTAAACCGTTGGAAATGCTTGAACATTACTATTTACAAAAATCGAGGCACTTCCATAAAACCCTAATCATTATGTTAGGTATTAGTAGAATTCTCACACATTTGATACATAGAAGAGACACCCAAAAACCCAACCGGTTAACCCTCGTGCCGCCCCAAAAGTGTAGCCCCTGCAGGCATGATGAATGTTGCCGAATCGTTAGGACACATTTCGCAGAATAACACTCATATACCGGTACGCGGATATGCTTCGGAGCTGTGACTACAACCATTTCCGCACTTTCCGGGAAACCTGCACCGGTAGATCTGGCAACGTCGCGACCGCCGACCGTCTGCGGCTCGACTCGGCGCAGACGAGCGAGACGAGTCGAAAGGATCGCGTGTGCCGTGCTTCGTCGTGTCGGCTCTGATCGTAGTGTGCCGTGTGTGTGCGTATTCCCTTTCCGATTGCGGTAAAAACAGCCCTCGAATCGCGTTCGCTACAGCCTCCGAGGGGCCCTAAAACCGGCAGTCCCTTGGACGTCACGTGTGATGCCATCAAGTGCATGTGCCGACCCTTCCGCAGCCGGTGCATCCAGGGCCAGTCTCGATTGATGGCAAAGGCCCTCGCAGGGCCACATAAGCCGACTACGAAGGGTTGCGACGTAAACCGGCAAGCTGGAACTCATGGAATTGGAAAACATCGTCGCCAACACTGTGTACTTGAAAGCGAGAGAGGGTAAGTTGAGCTTTTGGGGGTGGAATGTTGATCAGGGAGTGTTGCAAAAGAGATTTTGGTCGTGTATCCTTGCTTCTGGGACTTGAATGATTTCTCGTTCTGCGATTCCAGCTTTTCAGTTAAAACTCCTAAAATAATGGAACAACATTTGAGGTTATGTTATCCTTCTTAGACTACTGTTATGATTTGTAAGGCGTTTTGATCGAGCAATGAACTGTTAAAGTGTCAATGAATACGAAAGTGACTATGATACTATAGCATATTCTGAAACTACACTCGAATACCTGAAGGATACTATTTCTTAACGTTTACAATATAAATGATCCGTTCGAATTACTTGTGGGTGTTAACAGAAACTGATCCAGGCCGTAAAATTTGGTATTACGGAAATGCTGACTGGGAGGGTAATAGACGTTCCTTGGAGAGATGTTTGTTTTGCCGACTTGTTCTGTTCGTCGATAACTGAAGTTATACGCGTTGGAATAGAGAAATTCTCCAGGCCACGACTCGCACTGTGAACAAAATCAAATTCATGTTTAGACCTTAAAAAGCACATAGTTTTAAAAACCAAATACCCAAAATTTAGTTCAGGAAAAGTGAAAATTTATATATAGTACGAGCTCCTTCCCACTTCAGTTGGCCCAACTATTGAAATCTTAGTTTTTTTCTTATCAAACACAAATAATAAAAATGTACCAGGGTGTTATAGGTTTAAAATATTAACAATGAATATTTTGATAATATATAGTAGAAATCACCAACTTTATCACTCCCTAATCAAATGTGTAGCATAAAAATAACAAATGTTGCTATTACAGCATATCAACCTATTTTCATTTCAATGCAAAATAAGTCTATAACGCATAGGTGGCTGTGAAAAATAAAAGCCATGACAATTGTTTTTATTAATCACAGCTGTCAGAATACGTTTAAAATAGTTTAGGTTTTTAAAATGGGTAGAGGAAAGGTTATAACATTTACTTTTCTTTCTTCTCTCGCTCCTACCTTCTTCCTTTCTCCGTCTGCCCTTTCCCTTACAATTCCTGTGGTTTCTGGGCTACCAGACCTGACAGACTAAGGACATACACTGACATTACAGTGACTATGACCCAGTGTTGCCAGGTGGAGTCGACGATATTTCGGTAGAATTATATGGAATTTTTCGGTAGTTTTTCGGTAGATTGAATACCGAAGACTAAATGGAGGCATTAACTTAAAACAATTTTATTTAACTCAAAATATACTCTAAAACAGAAAGACAAAACAAAAATAAACAGTTTATATCTCACTTTAGCTAAATAAAAATAAAACATTCTTAATAAAAAACAGAAAAAGTGTATAAAATGAAAAATGTATAATATATATAATCTCAAATCTTCTCAAATAGATTAATTAATTTCGCCTTGTTTAATATCATTTTCTAATTTCTTTGATGTACCTGCAAGTGCAAATGACAACAGTTTTGGATGTTTTGCTATTGTTTTGTACATACTTTTTTAAGATATTGCCCATTTGCGTGTTTTATAAGTGCATCTCTTCCACTTATGATATTAACATCTTTATCTCCGACCATGCATTTCGTATAATCGCGCCCTTTATTGCTTTTTTAAGCCAACCTTGGAAATCTGGCGATTCTTCCCAGTCTTCCTTATAATGTTGGGGGCACACGCACGCGAAAAAAATTACTGCAAGACAGGCAATACTAATACTGGCCGAATTCGGAATTACTAAGTACACGAAATCATACAAATCGTACAATACAGGCATGGATTTGTCACGAGCCACTAGGCCTAGGCGATGTAGCCAAATCATCGAGTATCTTCATCTACATCAGCGCATGTGGCACACCAATGTCACGCAAAGAGAATAAAAATATATCTCGTCTAGTACGAATAATAATAGTACTTTTGTCATTCTTTTTATCGCTATGCGTCAGAAATATTTCTCTTATATAGGGAACAACAATTGAGGGGCGTGGAAGTTAAAGGGTTTAAGTACATTTTTAGTAGTTCTGAGATAAATGGCTTCAAAGTTTACTGGAATTTGAAAATTCCAGGAATAAATTCATCAAAGTATGATACTATATTAAGTTTATTTAAATGCCAATAAAACATTACAAACAAAACCATTTTCTTAATTTTGCTTTTTTATTGTCATTTTTGCAAAAATGTACTTGAATCATTATACTTGTTACAAAAATTATGGTGGTAACATGATTCAAGTGCAACTACCGTACTATACCAAACATTATTTAAAAATCTATAACAAAATTTCTTATTCATAATTAGAATCTAATATTTGGATGTCTTCATCTGTATCAGCTGGTCTTGGTTGGAGTTCATCTATATCAGGTACTTTTTGGCTTGATGTCAGGGTCTGTGTTTGTTTTTTTTTCCTTTTTTTGTTAATGCATTCCCATAGTGCTTCATGTTTTTATAAAATGTATGGTGAATGGGCGGAATGTATTCCAATAAGCTAAGCAAGTTTTTGTACTTGGCGACTTTAATCTTTATTGAAGTGTCATTCAAAGGCTTTAGTATTGAAAAGTTAAAACACGGACGCCCAACTTTTGAGGTTGCCATTAAGCAACTGCTAAACTCTACATCAATGTTTAGGGTACTCTTGTATCGAAATGTTAGTCTTTCACTTTTATAGTAAGCAAACCAGCAAATTTCTTTCCATTTTAATGGGTAACCGTCACTATTTTTTTTTTGGATCGTTCATAATTTCATTGAACAGCGAAAAAGAGTAAAAATCGTCTTTGTTCATATTGTACACAATACATTTGGCCGATGTACCTCTTATTACAATCTCCCAATCTGCGGGGACAAAAACTTGAGGGATTTGCCTTTTTTTGATATTTTTATAATTAAACTAAATAGTTTAGCAATGTTTTTATTCTCATTTTGCCCTCCACACGAATCACTGTATGCAATAATCTTCGTAACTGTAGATGGAAGGCTTTGCACAAATTTTATTAAACATGATCATATCTCCTGGGAGCCCTTGGATGCAATAGTTTCGTTCCATACATACATATAACTTTTTCCAGTCAGTAAGTCAAAGACACAGAAATTATACGTCCATAATTGACGAAGATAAAATACTTTAAAGGTGGTTAAGAATGGCGTCGGCAATGCCTGTTGCAAATCAAAACAAATTACAGCCGTATTTTAGAATCATTTTTATTTTCAGCAATATCAGCTTTTTTGGCATCTGTTGCTTTCTGGGCCTTTCTTTGGTGCAGCTCGAGGTCTTGCTTGGCATTTTTAATCACGTCTTCATTTGTAGAATACTTTATTAAATTTTGTAAATTGTCACAACGACTATAGGGCTTGTGGAATCTTAAATTGAATTCCGTATTGAAAATATGCCTGTAATTTTTGTTTGTCAATACAAAACTCCTGATATAATTTGTACATCTTATTGATAATTCTCCTGAGAGATACCTTGCGTTCCCAATCAGTACTCATTTTGTTTATTATTATAACACTACCAATACTGTAAAATGCGTATTTTTAACTAAGAATAAGTAAAACGTTGAAATCACGTCACACGTAAAACAAAAATAGTTGCCAAAGCCTTAGAAGTAAAATGGTGCACTTGAATCATTTTACCACATACTGTATTAGTGGATATTTTGATATGTTCTCAGACTATGAGAGATGGCGCCAGGGAACGTTGCCTGCATTTAAATCATTTTACCACCAAGTTAGGATATGCTTTAGGTATGATATTCTGCACTTAGACCATTTAATTAAAAAAGTACACTTGAACCTTTTTACTTCCAAACCCCTCAATTATTCAATTGAAAGAAAAGTCCGCTTATCGGTAGATTTTGCTTTAGAACCGGTAATTCGGTAGACCCGGACCAAAATCGGTAGATCTACCGAAAAATCGGTAGACCTGGTAACACTGCTGAGACCTAAAGGCTAAGGTCTTCCGGACCGCGTTGAGAAGCAACGACGAGTAGTATAGAGAAATTCCTCATTAATGCAGTCAACAAACGCTGCGCTCAGGGTAAGGCGGAAGTACTTGCCAAGGTCCTTGCTGCCGACTCCACCATGGGCTCCTAAAGTGTCAAGTGTCGGGGTTCCCAACACTGAGCGTGAAGTAACTTTCAGGTATACACCTCGTCTACAGATCGTCAGATGCATCAGCTGATGAATGGTCTCTCAGTGACCACACGTCTGCAGGCAGTGTTGCCAGAGCCCACATTGAAAATTCCGCTACTGATATCGAAAAACTCCGCTACTTTCCGCTACCCCGGGGGTTTATCGTCGGGGGAGGGATGTTGTGCATCATAAAACAGGGGGAATTTATTATACAGGTTCTGCCAAAAAAGAAAAACAAAAACCGAACAGCGTGATAAAATATAACATAAGAAACTATAATAAATAAAACATTTAACTATAAAAACCAATACAATATTACAAATAACTGTCAAACAACAGAACATTTATCACGCATTCATATTAAAAAAATATCACAGGAAACAAAAAAATAAAAAGCATATGACTAAAGGCCATTTCTGTTTTGCATAAAAAATTGAAGATTTTGGGTTACTTAAACTTAGTCACTGTCTGTATCAGATTCTTCTTGTTGCATTTCTGTTCTCTCTATACTATATAAATTATTTTTGTATTTTTTAAAATGTTTTTCACCAAACTCGAAGTCTAAGCTGCAACATTTTTATGTATTGTATCCAGTTTGATAAGGATCGCGGAAAGTTGAAGGTAAAATACGATTCCTTTTCTTTGTTTTGATTATCTCCATATATGAGAATGTCCACTCAACATCTGCATTACCATGTGGCAAATGTTAAAATTATTAGACATACTTTGGAAATACACTTCACAGGTAGTGTTCTTACCACATACTACCATGTATACGTGTCTCCGTTAAATAAGAATTACACTGATCAACAGCCAAAAAATATCCTAAATAAAATCAACAAAATATTACTATTTTTAATGTGCTAAAACCGGAATGAAACTTATTTTTTCAATATTAGTTCAAGTTTTAGAGATACGGTAATTATATGTGTTCCTGCTGTGACAAGTGTTAATATACTGTAATTCACAAGAATGCACGTGCTACATTTTTATATTCGGCAAGGAAAGATGATGTAATCGGCATGATTGTGTTACGTTATACATACGTGTACATTATATTGTTTTATATTAGCCATTTTTTCCTCAGTTGGCTGACAGCGTTCATGCAAGATGTGTAAACAATCCAGTTTTGTTACGTGTGTGGTGATGTGACTTTTGCGTCTCAGAGACGGTCTATTACTCCACTAATAACAAAGGCATATCAGCTTTATTTCGGTTGTAAACTAGGTGATCAAGACAAACAGTGGGCACCCCACATCTGCTGTAATACATGTGCTTCAAGTCTGAGGAGCTGGTTAAATGGCAAAAAACGATCTATGCGCTTTGCTGTCCCAATGGTTTGGAGAGAGCCTACAAATCATATTAATGATTGTTACTTTTGCATGGTACCTTGTGCTGGACAAGCCACAGGTATGTCCAAGAAAAAAAAATCGGTTATTAACTACCCAAACATACCATCTGCGATGAGACCTGTGCCTCACAGTGACGAAAATCCTATTCCAAAACCCAAAAAATCCTACACTTGCGAATCAGAAAACGAATCAGATCATAGCGAGTGATTCGTCAGGAAGAAGATATGCCATCTACGTCAAGAGATCCTGATTTTATACCGAGCGCGTCATGCCACCAACCGCACAAAATAACACAGTCAGAATTAAATGATCTTGTAAGAGATTTAGAACTTCCAAAATGTAAGGCAGAGTTACTTGGATCAAGACTGCAGCAGTGGAACTTGTTAGAAGACGATGTTTCGGTATGTGTTTTTCGTAAACGCCACAAAGACTTAGAACCATTTTTCAATATGGAGAATAACTTGGTTTTCTGCAGTAACATTAACGGCTTACTGGCGGCTTTAAATATAAACTATAACCCAGAAGAATGGAGATTGTTTATAGACAGTTCAACATTGAGTTTAATGGCAGTGTTATTGCATATTGGAAATATTTTACCATCTCTTCCTGTAGGGTATGCAGTTCACATGAAAGAATCATATGACAATATGAAGTACCTATTGACATGCATAAAATACGATGAGCAATATTTGTGGCGATTTGAAAGTTGTTGCACTTTTACTTGGGCTGCAGCTAGGCTACACAAAATTTTGCTGATTTTTGTGTGAATGGGACAGTCGGGCAAAGGCACTTCATTACACCAGACAAAACTGGCCTGTTCGTCAATTCCTAGAGCCAGGTCAAAAAAATGTACAGCATATGCCATTAGTAGATTCGAAAAAAAATTTATTACCACCACTGCATATCAAGTTGGGCCTAATGAAAAACTTTGTCAAGGCATTAGATAGAGATGGGTCAGCTTTTCAATACCTGCGTCAGAAATTTCCAAGACTAAGTGAGGCAAAGGTTAAAGAAGGTATTTTTGTTGGGCCACAGATTCGAAATATTTGAAAGATACACAGTTTGAAAACACTTTAACAGGTATTGAAAAACTGCTTGGAATGATTTCCGTCTGGTGGTCACTAATTTCTTGGGAAATAGAAAAGCTGACAACTATAAAACCCTTGTCAAAAATATGCTGTCATCGTATCAAAAGATGGTCTGTAATATGTCTCCTAAGATACATTTCCTACACTCACACCTGGACTTTTTTCCTGACAATTGCGGAGCCGTAAGAGATGAGCACGGCGAACGTTTTCATCAGGATATTTCAACAATGGAAAAAAGGTACCAGGGAAAGTGGAATCCTTCCATGCTTGCAGACTACTGTTGGACTCTTGCTAGAGATGCTCCAGACACGATCCATAAAAGAACAGCAAAAAGTGATTCTTATAAGTATATGAATCTTGTTACTTTTTTTAATATATCCTTAAAAATAAAAAGTTTTTTTTCTAAACCGCAACTAATTTTTTTATTTCATTGTCATTTTTTGATTCAGCGCCCCAAAATTAACAAAGAAGTGCACTTTTCCCACAAGATACAATTAAAAAACTAAAATTTGTTGTCCAGTGTTACCGACCGGTGGTTACCACTGTCGATTGGAAAGATATCTGTATTTAGATTTAGTTACTAACTGCACTCAATTTTTTTTTCTGGTAAAAATATCCATCATGTGTATCTAAATTGCAAAATTCCGCTACTTTTAACAAAAAATCCAATTCCGCCGCTACCACTTGAAAATTCCGCTACCAGTAGCGGAATTCCGCTACTTCTGGCAACACTGTCTGCAGGTCGTTCAGTCAGCGTTGCCACATGTGTCAGACAATTCCCCCAGAACAAACACAAGAATCCCCCAAGTCACAATACAAGGTCGGTCCCAAAGTAAACAGGACAAAGAAAAAAATGAATAAACATTTTTTCGGTTTCGGGATAGTATTGAAAAACATGTTTCGTCGCCTCTCGAATGTTGAATTCGAAGCAATTTTTGATCATCCATGAGCTTGTGCGTGAACACACACATGCACAAATTCTCGATCAAAATGCGATAGATTGAGTCTTTAGAGATATTTAATTCTATTTTTTGGATTCCCCCAATATGGCGACATTGCGTTCAGTTTGTGTTCTCGACAGACTCAACGCGCACGCCGAAACGTTTTAAAAATTGATGTGGAGACCATAGCTGCCGCAGCTACTTATTTATTTAGTATCTTCGACTACTAATTGAATATGCTTCGAAGTGGAGTTGTTGAAAAGAAATGGAAACAAAGAACAAGGTATAGGAATAGAGCCTATCAGATAACTTCGATTTGGACTTTAGTGTTCTAGTTATCTTGGTTGGTTAGTATACAGGGAAAACCATATTTATCTGACGGCTTGAGTTCAATGTGTACGAAAGAGAAGCGCGACATGTTAGAAAGAGATAGAAGCCGGCTGAAGGCGAAGGTCATCCCCGCATTGCCTAGCAACGGTGACGCAGAAGATCGTGAAATCTGCTGCGTTGCCAATATGTCACACCAGGAAATGCTCGCACATGCTGCTACAATAGGTTAGATTACTGTCAAACCCAAGAAAAAGATAATAGCCATTATTGCTATTAGTGCGCCAAGTCAATCTCTCCTGATGAGCTGCAGAGAATAAGACCAGTAGCGACGTCTCTCTAACCAGAGATCTATAGTGTATTTACACCCAAGATAGAATGGATGCGTGATTGCCAAAAGCAAGGGCGGCGTACAGGGCCGCATTCAGGGCTACCTCCGAATGATGAACTACCACCAACGTGTTGTAAAACAAAGATGACAGTATTTAACGAAATTATCTAATATAGTGAAGTAGAAGTTTTTCTACAGATTTTTAAAACTAGACAACATGGAGTAATACATACCTGAGGTAACCAGCTGCTCACTATGCACAATGAATCCGTAGTCAACGAGGGGTAGAGATGACACTTTTGTACATGGAATAAATATAAGGCTGTTCAGTTAATTGAAAATAGATTTTGAAGGTGCACTTCGGACATGCATTGTCTGTAGTTTATCTGTAAGTTAATATTTCACTATAACTAGGATTTCCATATGTATTCTGTGACAAAACAAAAACGCGAAACTTACTCATACTCACTTGAAGAGCTATCGTCATTAATGTTTATGATGATGGATTCAAAATCTCTCTCAATTATGTTGTCCAGCTCCCACATTGCTACCTCCACTTTCTCCTGAACATGCTGCACACATTTTTGCGATCTTTCTGGTGTGACCCTCTGTATAGCAATTCTGAACAGCTCTTGCATGTCAGCAAATTTAAATGTTGTATTGTGTGCAGCAACAAAATTCTTAACATCTGCCCATATGAGCTCAATGGGGTTGAGCTCACAGTGTAAGGCGGCAAACGGAGTACTGTTTTGTGGTGTGCTTTGGCCATTTCATCTATGACATATTTATCATGTCTTGGTCGGTGTTGTTTCACAATATCTAATAGTTGTAATTTCAGTAAGGAAGGGTCAAAAGTTATATATTTGGAACGGAGCCAGCTCTGAATGTCTGATTTCCTAGAAGCTGAAGTTGGGACTTTTTCTATTTTGCGAGAATGATAGGGAGCATTATCCAAAACAACCACAGAATTGTCTTCCTGCCTGAAAACCACTTCTCGAATGCTTCCCCATTCATCTCTTCATGGTAGTCAGTGGCTTTTTTTTGACTCAAAAGACCATAAGCTGTCATCCACGAAGCCATCTACACCCCCAATGTGGCAAATAATGAGCCTTTTTCCTTTGCCTAGAAAGATAAAATCCGCTAAGTACACATGCACGTCTTGTAGGTACGAAGATAGAGAGATATTGTGCGCAAAAACTGATACCGTGTACTACTTCGATCTAGTTACCTGCAGGATTTTTCAATCCGGTCGACAGTCGATCTAGAAATGCCCTTCTGGATGAAGTCACAGTTTTGTCAACCCATACTTTCGGAGTAGTGTGCCCGGCGTTAATCCAGGTTTCGTCCAGGTAATAGATCTTCCTGTGCTGATCCCTGAATGATTTAATTTTGGTCAGGTACTCTCTCCTCCACAGAACAATTTCTTCTCTATCCATAAGTAAGCTGTTACGACCTCGTTTCTTCCATTCAAAATTAAGATGCTTCAAAAGTTTATGAATAGTCGAACGTTTGAAATTTGGTAACATAGCATCCTCGTTAACCTCCCGTAGTACTTTATCAACTGTCGGTATTTCGTTTCTGAAGAAGAACTCGTGCACTTTCCTCCGAATCGCATGCTTGTCAGCGTCATCCAACGATCTTATGATACTTTTGCGATTTTTACCCGTCATTGGCTTGGAAAAGGCATGCTTTTTCTTATGTTCGTTCAAAACATTGTACACTGTCGCTTGGCATACTCCAATTTTATCTGCCACTTTCAGAGCTATTTTCGGGTTAGTTGATGTTTCGTCTTCCTTCCGCTCTATCTTGAATGTATTCAATATGACGTCTTTCATGTCTACGCTAAGATGTCTTTTTTTTATCGCTTTCTAGGAGGGCTAAGGGAGTAGCCTACAGCCTCGTCAGCAGTATCTGTACTGGACATGGTTCAAAACAAATAATAACGAGGAATAACAATAACAAACAGAAGCTTGACAAATTACTCAAATACACTTAACAACAACAGCAACAACCAAGCAAGGTGAATACGAAAACACGAGCACGCATTGATACACGGGACGGTCGGTGGCCAGAATGCAACTCTGTTTGTCTCTATATGCAAAACTTAAAAGACATCACTCGTACAGTCTCCCTGAATTTTTCAATTAATCTTTTCACAGTCGGCGAGGTTAGAACACTATTTCGGCCTTATTTTGTATAAAACTTTCCAATTGCGGACGCAAATTGTTCCTTATTTTTGAAATATTATTCAATAATGAAAACACGTTGTAGGAAGTAAAAATGTCGATGTTTTATATTTTGAAGTAAAAGTTCACTAACATTTCGGTCACATCGGCGGCCTTTATCTGCGGACAGATAAATAAAATGTTATCATCGTCATTTTGAATTTTGTACTTTGAAAAAGCCACCGAGTACTTTTCTTTTTTATTTGGCGGCCATCAGAATATGGAGACTTTCTAGCTAGTCAACTGCAGGATACATTTTAAATGTTACATTAACGAAAAAAAAAAATCAGAAACCCGTGGTTCCCTTTATATCTATTCAGATATCTCGTTCCATGTTATTTTATCGAGAGGGATACAGATAAATCCCCCTATTATTACGGTTTTGTTATACACCAGCATAATATAAATGTCTACATAAAAAAGTAATAGATTATCGTATCATAATAGATATTATAGGTGATTGATATCTATTTTTTATTGCCATTTTCGGCAATCGTATTTCACATAATGTTATCTATGTTGCCTACTTACTGTTAAATAGTCTAGTATTATATCAATAACTTTGATTAGCTTAATGTATAAAGATTATATTGCACTGATTTCGAATACAATAAGCTTTGGTGTTTTCTTCGTAATACATCACATTTTTCCGAATGTTATCAATCTTTTCATGTCGCTCATCTTGTTTCTTATAATATGCACCACCAATCACTGGCGTACAAAATTAAGATAATCTTTTGTGACAAAAAATTGCTACGAATTCAACATTCTAAAGGCATCATCAAATACGCCAAAATGATCAAAACTTCATGTAGAACATTGTGACTGGTCTCGAAAAAAAACATCCGTCAATGAGCAATCTTTTGGTCAGTGCAAATCTCTGCATTAACTCTGATGGAGACTATTTTTAATTAAATAAATTCGATTTTCCGTTTGTTTATTTTTCTCCTTGTATTTACTTCGCGACAGACCTTGTACATTTCAATAAAAGATTTAAAAAAACCCGTTTCATCACTTAATTTACTCGCCAAATAAGTAGGGACACTGGTATCTTTTTAAGTACCTCCACCATAGATAAACCTTTTATACGTCTAGAAAGAAATGACTATCTGATAATTTCATGGCCCAGTTTGAAATTCTGTTTTTGGGAAATAAATAAGGTGTGGAAATGTCAATGTATGACATATACAGTAATGGACAGATATAGAAAACGAATTCATACTTCATTGCTCCATAAACAAATGCGTTATTAGTAAAAAAACTAAATTTCTTGTTTGTACATTATCTGCAATGAACACAAGTTTGAATATAAGCACTTTTTTATGTAGGACAAAAATATGTAGTCAAATTCTTTTCAACATTAGTTTATTACAGTTTCGTGACAGAAGAGGGTTAGTCTGTGTTCATCAAGTGTTTTGGAATAAGTTGAGTGATTGTAAGACCATACCGTGTACAGTATATTCAGATAAGAGATAGACCGGATGTAAACAAAAGGTTCGGGTGATTTTCACGCTAACGCCGCCGTCTCGACGTAAAACAGGAGCCCTCATTGGTCAATTCGCAATTAAATGCCTATGCCGAGCGGCAGAGCAGTCGTATCAAGGCAGAGTCACATTCAGGTTCAGACGTGTTACGTATGTCGTGTGCATCATTGCAATTTGATATTTCTTTGGACGTTTTCGTTTGTTATCTTATTAAGTTGTTGAGTTTGTCGTTGTTATTGTTATACCTTGTTATTGATTGTTATTGTTATCAACTGCTTGCGCAAAATGCCCAGTAGTACAGATACTGCCGATGAAGTTGTAAACTCCTGTAGTCCACCTAGGAAACGCTCTAAAAAAAGACACCTGAGTGCAGAAATGAAAGAGGTCATTTTGAATATATATAAGATCGAGCGCGAGGAGAACGAGGCATCAACCATCAAAGAAATTGTTGTGAAGGTTTCTCACAAAGTTGGGGTGTGTCGCGCATCAGTGTTTAATGTGTTAAGACAATACAAAAAAAATCACACCTTTTCTGAGACAATGACCAGTAAACATCGCAAAAGTATTGTTAAATCATTGGATGAAGCTGATAAGCATGCGATTAGGAGGAAAGTGCACGAATTCTTCTTTAGGAATGAAATACCTACTATAGATAAAATACTGCAGGAGGTAAATGGAGATACAACGTTGCCAAATTTCAAACGATCAACTTTCCATGCGTTACTGAAGCATTTAAATTTCAAATGGAAAAAACGGGGTCGTAATAGTTTACTACTGGATAGAGAAGAAATTGTGCTATGGAGGAGGGATTATTTAACAAAAATTTGGAAATATAGAAATCAAAACAGGAAGATTTATTACCTTGATGAAACGTGGGTAAACGCAGGACACACTACAAGTAAAGTATGGGTTGATGATTCTGTAACTTCATCCAGGAGGGCCTTTCTAGATGGACTGTCCACCGGATTAAAAAATCCAGCAGGTAAATACGAGTAATAGACAACAATCGGATGTTTTTCAAACCTTGGGAACAAGGTTCTAAACATTAATTCCAGGGGGCAGATAAAACATATTACAAGTAACAAAACTTTTATAACTTTCGATAAAATGCGTGGATGTTTTATTGTCATTTTCATTTGTTAAAACTTTTTTAAGCCGTGTTTTTATGTGTTTTCGATATTTCAATAATTTTTTAATATAATCTTAAAATATGTCGAATATTATAAACTTAAAAAAAGTTACTAAGTTTTATATTGTGTACCGTTCCTAATATTTCTAATCATTTTAATTCATACTTTAAGCTTTATAAAGTTATAATTTGTTAATATTAATATTTGCGCGTATTTCAGGTTCCTGATCATTCATTTTTTAAAGGTTTATAACTTTAAATTAAATTGTGAAGCGCTGAGTAATCATACGACGTTCAATATTCTTTCTTTCAATATGACTAAATAATCCCAATTATAGCAATCTGATACTCATGTCTCAATGTTTTTTCGCTGAATGTGATGAAAACATTTGAAAAAGGTTCGCTTATTGAAATAAATCTACACCAGTTAGTACTTCGATTTCCAGGTAAAGGGAAAAGGCTCATTATCTGCCATATTGGCAGTGAGGATGGATTTGTTGTTGACGGTCTGTGGTGCTTTGAGTCTAAGAAAACTGGAGATTACCACGAGGAAATGAATGGCGAATCGTTTGAACAGTGGTTTTCAAAAATTTTACCGAACTTAGAGGAAAACGCAGTAATTGTGTTGGATAATGCGCCTTATCATTCTCGAAGAATGGAGCAGGTCCCAACAACGGCTTCAAGGAAAGTTGATGTTCAAAATTGGCTCCGCTCGAAAAATATCAACTTTGAAGAAGCAATGCTGAAAGTACAATTATTAAGAATTGTCAAGGATCACAAGGCGGAATATCAAAAATACGCCATTGACGAAATGGCAGCAAGTCAAAATAAAACTGTGCTCCGTTTACCTCCATACCATTGCGAGCTCAATCCCATTGAGCTCATATGGGCAGAGGTTAAAAATTATATAGCTAAGCACAATACAACTTTTAAATTTTGCGACCTCAAAGGACTTTTCAAAGAAACACTAGAATTAATAACAGCGCAAAAATGGGAAAACTGTATTAAGCACGTGAAAGACAAAGTTGAAAAGAGAATGTGGGAATTGGACAATATTTTAGAGGAACAAGTCGAGCCATTCATTATTGACGTTGGTGCTTCAGGCAGTAGCTATGATGAAAGCTCATCAAGCTCATCTTTCCAATAAAAGATGTCGTTCATGAAATTCGGTAAGTTATAAGTAATTATAAAGCTACTGTATTTTTTAATTAATTATTGACATTTTTGAACCCATTTTGGCAAAACCTATTCAAGAATCTACTTTCTGACAATGTTCAACCATGCACATTTTTTTACGTTTTGAACGTTTTAATTTGGTTACATATTTACCTAGAAATCAAAATATATACTAATCAATATTCTAAAAGCAATTTTAAGAGATATACGATTATTTTTAATTTAGGCTAATTTAAACGCCATTTTGAGATTATATTCGACTGTATTTCACCAAACATCAGGCGGCATCCGAAGCTGGAAATCGAAGCGAAAATTTTGAAACCCTTATGTATATTTACATCATTATAT
This sequence comes from Acanthoscelides obtectus, assembly GCA_963669975.1. NCBI lineage: Eukaryota > Metazoa > Arthropoda > Insecta > Coleoptera > Chrysomelidae > Acanthoscelides > Acanthoscelides obtectus. The sequence continues at coordinate 7,496,865 of CAVLJG010000001.1, read as the reverse complement.
ATTTCTTACCCCACCCCCACATGATCCTATATCCATCACCAATCGTATACACATCGAATTGTGCTAATTTACTACAAAGTTACGCAAAGCAGCATCTACTATCTAAAATATGTACTGCGTGACTCTTAATACGTCCCTGCCGAATGTTACAGCGTTCGATGATCACGTGGTCTTGTTTATGTCCGGTCTATCTCATATCTGAATATACTGTAGTCCAGAAATTTCTTTCGACGTGAAAACTAAGATCATTGAGTTATACAAAGATGGTCAACGTCAAGTCGACATAGCCAAAGATTTGAAGCTAAAGCGTAAAGCAGTTTGGGCAATATTGAACAAATACAGGCTGACTTAGGAGTTGAGTCATTAATTTTCAGATAATGATTGTAGAAGGAAGATAAACCAAAATATGTGTGTAAAAATAAAAAAAAATGTTACCTTGTTTTATAAAGTATCCTCCCGATAAGTATTTCAGTGCGGACCTGTATTTGATCGTGCGGTCTTGGAGCACCGGCATTCCCTCCCCTGTGAGGTCTTAAGTCACTTGATTCACGAACCCTTTGTACTACATTCAGCATTTTGGTAAACATGTGCCATTTTTTATTCACTATTCACTCACGTGTTACCGACTGACACATCGACTGAATACAACTGAATAAGATTGTAGTAAAAACATCGTTTCAAATTCTTTCGCTTTTTTGTTTTCGATGCGATGAATGGATAAGGCGGATTATATCCGTTGTTGCCAGACACGAGCACATAATATTATTATTGAGACAGGGCGGTACTCAAACTTCTAAAGGGCTATAACTTTGTTACTTTAATTTTACCAGAAAAATGTTAAAGGAAAAAAACATTTCTTTTGATCAGATCTACTCACTGTTAAAATAAATGACTCAACTTCAAAGTCACCCTGTATACACAAAAAGGTATCTTGGAAGCCTCTAAGAGAAGTGGTCGGCCTAGAAAACTAAATGCTAGATCAGTTAGATTAATAAAAGTAATTTCGTCCAAAGATCCGTTTGAAACCCAAAGACAAATAAAAGCCGAAATCGAGACAAAAGGGATTGTCAGTGTTTCTACGAAAACTATAAGTAGAAGATTAAATGATTTGAAGTTATTTGCACGTTGCCCAAGTAAGAAGCCGCTAATCTCGAGGAAAAACCGTAAGGATCGATTACAATTTGCACGGTTGCATCTTGATTGGAGCATCTGTGACTGGAAGAGGGTATGTTTCAGTGACGAATCCAAGTTCAATATGTTTGGATCAGATGGTGTTCATTACGTTAGACGTCGTAGTGGACAAAGATTGAACCCCAAGTACACTGTCAAACATGGAGGCGGGTCTGTTATGATTTGGGGGTGCTTTTTGGGGTTTGGGATGGGACCTTTACATAGAATAGATGGTATTATGGATAAGTTTGTATACACAGACATACTAAAGCATGTCATGTTACCCTATATGGAAGACAATATGCCCTTAAGATCAATCTTCCAGCAAGATAATGACCCGAAGCACACTTCAAATCTTCTGGATGAAAAAATACTAGTTCTGAAATGGTTTTCAGTCTCCCGGTATAAACCCCATTGAAAATCTATGGGAATACTTAGATAAGCAAATACGAGATAAAAATTATTCAAACAAAGATGAACTTTTTGCCGCTTTAGAGCAAAAGTGGAGACAGATTGATGAATCTTATATCAAGAAACTTCTACAATCCATGCCGAGACGATGCCAGGCGGTGATTGATAATAATGGTATGCTACAAAATATTAACACAAACATGGTTGGTTTTATATAATTCAATGAACTTTGCCTATTTTTTCTATAATTGTTTTCCTTTGTCTATATATTTTTGTCCTTCATAGTTGCAGTTTTTTTCAATTAATTTTTTATTAAAGGGAGTCTAATGAATACTCGGAACTAAATGTTTTTAGTTACCTGAATGCAAAACTTTGCCCCCATTTAGTTGACTTCGTATCTCTTACCGTCTCCGAATGGTGACACTCGAACTTGAAACACCCGGTGTTTGCATATGATTAACAGCATTTTACGGTACATAGGATCCAGCCTAAAATTTCCGCATCAGTTCAGTGGCATTTGAAGGATGTTAAACCAGTGGAAGAGTTGATGGAACATTTTCAGCAGCTCTTCACAAATTTGTTCGCGCATCGTCAAGAACAGAACTCGCGATATCCATATTTTATATCGCCTTTTTTATATAGTCTCATAATTCACGTTCTTGATCTTCACCGTACGTTTGAATGGGTTGTATACAAACAGTTCATTCATTGAAAGTAACGATGCGTCATAAAATAAACATTGCTCACAATGAATGAACGTTGTTTATGTCTGCAGGTGTTTGGTTTTTTCTTCAATTACAACAGGTGCGACTAAAACGATTATATATATATATATATATATATATATATATATACGTATATATATATATATATATATATAAAGTAGAAAAATAATGGGCAAACTCCGCGAAAAAGAGGAAAGTGGATTCGAGCAGAAAATAGGATAGGTAACCCGAGCGATACGTATTTCTGCTGGTTGGCTTCATCAGGCCCTAAATGAATGCACATATGAAACTACAAAAGTAGATACACATGCCCACACATCCGGATACGGGTGTAATCTGAGGAAACGCAGATGAGAGGGAAAAAATTCGACAAACGAAGTCCACAACAAGAGCCAACCTACACATTGTAGTATAAAATGGCTAGAAGTCCTCGAATTTTCAAGGAGAAAGGTAACCACAACCACGCGGCCGGTTATAGCCACTTGCTGTGGTACTTCACTACGTATCCGGATGTGTGGGCATATGTAGAGTTTCTCATCGGCATGTAAATATGCCCCAAAGAACGCAACTTTTTCCTAATATTACCTAAGATGTTTCTCCTACAGGTATTGAGATCAGAAAAAAGCGACAATCATTTTCACAAAAGATATACATACAACAAAATACAACTACTTTCTTCGATAGCACTTTTGTGACATCCGATATACAAAAAATATCACATGAATATACTTTCATTTTACACCCCGTACCTTTTATATAGAACTTTTTCTTCTAGATAAAAGCCAATATATAACTGACTGACTTAAATTGCGCGCCATTTTTGATACGCGCATTTCAGCGGCTCCGTGGTAGTTGTTTAAAGCACATGTGTCCAATTCATCATGGAGCGGCTACACGATTCCACAACGCGTCCGTATTGTTAAAACGTTTTACTTAAATAATGTACTGTTCGTACTCCGGCAAATATCGTGACAGTTCGTGAAAGTGTAGTGGAGCGCCCTAAGACGTCTACCAGACATCGTTCTCAAGAACTGGGCGCACTCATCGTACGTCATTATGCACTATTTTAGAAAAAGACGTGCATTTGTGTGGCCTAGTGAACATGAAAGTCGCCGACAATGCAGTCATTCAATATTGCAGTTTAATACCCGAAATAAGGATTTCTACCGACAACGGATAATGAGCGATTAATGCCACTCTGATATAAACGGATTTATTAATAAGCAGAATTGTCGTGTCTGGGCATTAGAGAACCCTCGTGTCATCCATCAACGACCGTTACATCCTCGTCAGTGCCGGATGCTCCGCTGTTCGATTTTCGTCCGCCGGCGCGCATGACGTCACCCAGAGAGTGACTCACATTCAGATTGATATGGATAACGTGTATATTTTCAGTTGCAGGCCAAACGGCTGGACGGATTGTCTCATATAAGGTGTCGTTGGATTCGTCTTATGCAATGAAATTTTATAAAAAACAAAATGGTGGATTTTAATAAAAGATTTTAACCTATCTCACAGGCTATTGCTTAAACGGCTTTCTAGCTCTACAATAGAGCGTATATCGTCACTTTACTGTAAAAACAAGATTTTTCTACATTACCTATATGTATTTTAGTATGTTCTGTGGAGCATATGCCTTCTGAAACCTGCCAAAAAATGATGGAAAATGTAATCAAGAGGGCTCAGATTTGCGCGGCCTCGAGAGTGGACATTTGTCGGATATTATTTTTTACATGCTTTCTAAGTTTCATTAAAAGATGAAGATAAAAAAAATTACGTATTTTATTTCATTTCACACATATTCAAGCCAGTCAGTTACATATCGGCCACCCTGTATAAGAAAGTTAGAGGGGGCAATTTTTTAACCGGCGGAATTTTTATTGCTCCTAAGTGCAAGCTCATATAATACGAGACGTTTTCTTTTACAGGTGGCACAGACAATAACAAAGGAAAGAGTAAAAAGTGGAGGAAAATCCTGCAGTTTCCGCACATTTCCCAGTGTATCGAGCTCGTCAACAAAATAGGCAAGTACATTTATCTCATCCTCATTTCATCTCTTGCTGTTTCCGTTTCGTTTTATCTCCCCAACAGCTGTAAAGCATGATAAATAGTCGGTGCTGGCGTGTTCTCTTGAACTTGGGTTATTTTTGAATGAGGTTAGGTTCCAACGAGAATGTTTACATTGTCGGTATAGTACAGTACTCGGGAACAATGAGTTGATAAATGCTCAGAAAATTTCATAACAGGCTGTTTGGCGAGGTAATTTAGGATAAAGACTAGCGTCAAGGAGATTAACTCTATACATCCCATGCAATCGAGACGTGTTAAATTAAGGGTGTAACATAAATTTACGATTCTTTGAGTAATTTTAAGACAACAGGTTCATATAAACATAGATCCGCGGATTCTTCGTTCTCAAAATACAGGGTGTTAAAATTTAAAAGAAATAGTTTTTCGTAAATTCCTTAAATATCTTTTACCTACTTTGGTTGAAATTTGGCGGTGGTATTTATAACATTAAGGAGCTAATTTAACTCTAACTTGATTAAATCCAGTCGCGTCCCAAGCGGAATCTGAACGATATTTGTGGCAAAAAAATGTGACACAGACACTCGATAGAAATACAACCTTTTTGGTCTCCTGATTTTTTCGTATCTTGCTTTGTTGTCGAGAGGAAAAAAGTCCATATAATTGCGTATTTCTGGACCACACACAGGTTAAATAAGAATTCCATCTGACACGCATGGAACTGTTTTAGAAGTCAGATTTAGGTATTCACGACCTGAAGCAACTCCTGCTAGTTCTTGTGCTTTGAATACTATACTAAGTGACATATAAATCCGAACACCCAGTTTAATTGGTTTTATTTTAATAAAGTTTTGTATAAGTACTTAATGAAGCATAATAAGTAAATGATAAAAATTTCAAAATGATTGCACTGCTTTAAAGCCCTTTGACCTTTAATAATGTGTGGATGCACCCTGATGTGCTACGCATTCGCCAACGCGCCTAGGCATGCTTCTGATCAGGTGGTCAATGTCCTCCTGTGGTATCTCATTCCAGGCAACCATCAACTCCTCTCGAAGTGCTTCTAGAGTCTGACGAGGACGTTGCAAATTGAGCAATCTCCTACCCATCATATCCCACACGTGCTCAATTGGGGATAAGTCGGGAGATCTTGGTGGCCATGGTAACACTGTGACATCATTATGTTGAAAGAAGTCTATTGTGACTCTTGCAACATGTGGTCGGGCATTATCTTGTTGGAAAGTTGGATCTGCCAGGGTGTCAAGATGGGGTTCTAGAACTTCGTGGATATAACGCTGCGCGTTCATGTTACCTCTGATGAAGATAAAAGGTGACCTGGAACCATAAGCTATAGCACCCCAAACCATAACTCCAACAGTGTGATGAACATGTCTTTCAATAAAAAACTGTGGATTCCTCCTTTCACCACGTCGCCTTCTAACCCTGGCACGACCATCGTGCATGCCTAAACAAAATCGAGACTCGTCACTAAAGACAATACTGTTCCATTCCTGATCCCAGAGTGACCGTTGTCTGCACCACACATTACGTCGGTGTTCTCGAGTTAAATGAAGGACCCAGTGTGGCCGGTATGAAAACAAGCCAAAACTTCTCATTCGTCGGTAAACACTTCGCATGCCAATAGGTCTTCCGTGTTCTGCAAACCATTCATTTGCAATGTACCTGGTAGTGGAGAAACGGTCCCTTAAGGCCAATAATCTTAGGCGGCGATCTTCACGGTCTGTTGTTCTACGGCGGCGTCCAGTGCCCCTTGCTCTTTGCGTACGGCTTCTCGAAGCCATGCCAGACAACACCTAACCACAGTGTCTACACTTTTTTGCACTCTAACTGCAACTGCCCGAAAAGAAAGTCCAGCTTCCCGAAGTCCCACTATACGGCCCCTATCAAACTCACTAAGTTGACGAAATCGTACAGTCTCCGTACTCTAGGCATCGTAACCGATCGTAAAGGATGTCAAGAACCAAAATCCGCCAACGTTGATTCTTTACTGCGTCTGAAATATTCATTTTTAGAGCGTCAGTGAATTTAAAAAAAAGCAGTATAAAGACCGGAATGTCCAACTGATCAGGCTGAAAATTTTTTCACTTGTTATTTACAGTAAGATAAATACATTCACCAACTTTTATTAAAATAAAACCATTTAAACTCGGTGTTCGGATTTATATGTCACTTAGTATATTTGCACGTGATTTACAATTCTTTTTTCAGTGAAAAAATCTTGGATGGGGACTTTTTATACGGAAATTAATTTTTCCAAAATACCATTTTCCAGCAGTACCTCGACGTCAAATATCAACACAGATCAAGTGACATTGGATAATAGGCCACAGGAGATTGATTACCGATCACAGGACGGAATGGATGCGAAGTTTAACACCTCTGAGTTGTCATATTTCGCCACCTGAGAGGTGTTTTTTCACATCGTGGTTGGCTGTGATTTGAAATATATTAACATGTGATTTATACCCGTTAGAGCTGAAAAGTCTTATGACGTTCAAAATTAAAAAAAATAAAAAGGTATATTTGCTTAAAATGGGTGAATAAATAATAACAAACAATAAATAATCAAAAACAACAAATGAACAAAATCAGTAACTGGAACAGTATTTAACAAAACAACATAATAAATGAAATACATATAGTATATATACATATACTTCGAAGTTGAGTCATTTATTTTAACAGTCAGTAGATCTGATCAAAAGAAATGTTTTTTTCCTTTACCATTTTTCTGGTAAAATTAAAGTAACAAAGTTTTAGCCCTTTGGAAGTTTGAGTACCGCCCTGTCTCAATAATAATATTATGTGCTCGTGTTTGGCAACAACGGATATAATCCGCCTTATCGGTTCATCGCATCGGAAACAAAAAAGCGAAAGAACTTGGAACGATGTTTTTACAATTATTTTATTCAGTTGTATTCAGTCAGTGTCAGTCGGTAACGCGTGAGTGAATAGTGGTGTCTGTTGCGTGGCTCAAACGAAATCAAAAATGGAACATGTTTACGAAAATGCTGAACTTGTGGACATGATTCTTATTTACGCGGCATCACGGATTTATACGGATCGGTTTCCCAATCGAGTGCAACCAACCCCTCGTGCCTTTGTTAATGTAGTACAAAGGGCTCGTGAATCAGGTGACTTAAGACCTCACAGGGGAGAAGGGAAATTTCCGTATAAAAGTTGCTCCCTCCAAGATTTTTGTTGTGCAGAATTACATATTACACTGTCGTGTCCACGTTAAATCTGCACTAACGCCCAAATACGTCTTTATGTTGAGTGCACCATGTACCATCACCGATAGTGCGACTGATTATACACTGAAATCAAAACAAAATACTGCAACTGCAATTATATGTATGAATGTTGAAAATCTTGAACAGTTCCGGACCAGTGGTGTTCAAATGTCGTTGAGGAACGGTAAAGAAGTGTATGAATGTGACGAAACGCAACACCTAACGAAAATTTAAGTGAAAAGGCTTATATTCATGTAACAATTTGGAAGTGCAAATGTGCAAATGTAGGATAAACTATAAACACACGGTAGGTGATGTTAAGTTAATATAATCATATATGGATTAAAAAAGTTGCAATGCACATGGAGAAACCTTCAGCTAAACTGAAAAAAATGGATTTTACTCAGACATCAAGCATTTTTTTTTAAATTTTGGATTAGCTTTATATAATTTCGTAATATTTAAGGAACTGAAAATGTCACTGTCACTTCATATTTTACAGTGTTTTGTTTCGAATACTTTGATGCTATTTGCTGCGAAAAATTTGACGGACAGATCATGAGGCTGATTCGATATATATGTATTTGACTGTCTGTTTGGTACTCGTACCCTATTGGTGCAAAATAATGGTTTGTTAAATTGTGAAATCCGCCCTAAGTCGCTTATAACGCGACAATGGTCAAATTTAGAGAAAAGTTACTGAAGGCCTTTTTTGTTCAGAATGATCCGGAAAAAATCATTGTAATTTATTTAAAAAAGTTGTTTAAAATTTGAACTGGGATGGGTTACTGTGGGGTATATTAAATGCTCAAAAACTCGGTAAAAATTATAATTTTTGAGGTCGCCAGCTAGAGTCTTGCACTACAAGGCCCAGTGGAGTATTTTAAGATTAGTTTATTTTCAAGCGGCTTTTGATCTTGTTTGTTAGGCCAAAACCGGCGAACTTTTGATTTTCGCAAATATGGGAAAAATCAAATACACCTATTTTGATCCGTTACCCAGTGATATATCGCTTCACAGCAAATTTGCCAAGCCTTCTTTCTCAAAAGTAAATTTGCTGTAACTTTTCCGCGCGTGATGCTATGCGAAATCTGACAGCACCGTCGTGTTTGTGGCTCCCCCACCACCGATCCCAACAAGAAACGCCTATTGGCGACGCTCCCCAATTCCCCATTGTCGATTACACGTCTAAAAAAATGCGTAGAAAAAATGGAGAATAGCTTATATATCAACGTTTCCAATGGTAAATCCGTTTATTCAAATAAAAAGTTCCTTGTGCCTGAAAAAAATGTGGAAAACATATTTTTGATACAACACTCGTATAAAAATGCTCTGCCAGTAATGGGAAACTTCTCCACCAAGGTATGTAATGTCCTATTTACATTTAAACATGAATATTTTCAGAACACCAAATGTCTCCGTGATGTGAAAAATTTTGGCAAGTTATGATTTTTTTAAAAATGTAGTGAGGTACTGGGTATACCGTACTATTAGCAGCCGAGTCGTGTTTACATCGTTATTTGCTCATTGCAAATGCGTAGCGAAAATTCATTAGGTTTTACGATAATTACATTCTTGTTATTGTCAATTAGATAGCCGGGTATTTTTAAGTTTACTGATCTTTTTCATGTTACAACCCAATTAATGTCGGTTAGAGACTTTGTTGTTAATTGCATTGATGAAAATATACTTATTGCTATTCGGTATGTTAATCCCTGTATTTACACTATGAGCAAACCTTTGACTTGTAACCCAGATAAGGAAAATGCTTTACTGTTGATGTTGTACTGAATGAAACTTTAGTACTACCATTTGTCGTTGATCGTCAAGACAACGATGTGGACAAGAGAGAATTACTGTAAACTGAAACATGAGAGATGAAGCGATATCTTGTGAAAGAAGAGTCTTTCATGTTAGAACTTCTAAAAAATTAAAAGGATTAAACTTTATATTTGGGGCTTATCATCATAGCTTCGTATTTAGTAGGATTTTTTTAGTATAGTAATTTAACAGTTTTATGTTACAGTTTTTAACATTTGTTTAGTTGAAAATGCACAGAATTACCTTAATAATTTATGAAAGGTATATGGATGAATATATTTTTTATTTGGCTGCTCTCCGATAGATGGCGTTACATATAGCCACCTCAAAGCCCACCGTTTTAAATAAATGTCTTGGGCTGCTGAAATTCGTTCATTAAGCCCCAATGCATGTAAGGAAGAGGACGCTTTGTTTTTCCACAAAGCCAAATCGATACGTAATATTAGATATAATAAACTAATCCGCAAAGTTGGGGTTTTCCTTTACACGACGTGTAGAGCTTGAAAACATAAGCAATTTTTCTTAGTACCATATACACTAATGTCTTAAGGGAACCGAGATAAAGGGCTCTGCAACATCAAAAATATCTGAATACCATCCTGTAGCCGCGACCCGGGACATCATCCAGTGGTACAAGGTCTCAACCCGACGGCAGAACTGGGTCGGGGTCAGTGTATCAGGCCAGTATGCAACCTTCAACCGACGGTTACGGTCACGCGTGTAGAGGTAATCGCGTAGACGAGAATCCCTCAACAAGCACTAGAGACGTGGCTAGAGAAGTGCAAGTATCAAAAAGTGTGGCAAACGCTGCGTGAAGAGGAGTTGTATCCGTTTCACGTCCAACGTGTACAAGCCCTTCAACCTGACGATTTTCCAGCAAGAGTGCGGTTTTGTGAGTGGTTGTTGCATCAACATGACAATAATCCGGACTTTTTGAAGTGCATATTGGTGACAGATGAATCTACGTTCACGCGTAATGGGGTGAATAACTTTCGCAACACTCATGTTTGGTCAGTAGAAAATCCACACGCTGTCCGTCGGGCACATTTTCAACAAACATTTTCGGTGAATGTTTGGGCTGGCATGGTGAACGGTATGCTCATTGGACCATTTATTCTCCCAAATCGATTGGACGGGATGCAATACCTAGACTTTTTACGCAACATTTTGCCTTCCTTGTTTGAAGATGTGCCATTAAGTGTAAGACAATCAATGTGGTTTCTGCGTCTGCTCGGTAGCGCTTCAGCTGATTTCATTTTCTGTTGGAGCGGTATGATTTCGGGCAGAGACGTACTTAGCCCTTCTCGTCAACTGGAGAGTGAGTACTTTTTCCTTTATTTTTTTTTACTTGGTCGCCCTCGTTTCACTACACATTACCTTTGTTATTTCAAGGGTAGTTGTTTCTGAAAAGGAAAACCCCACTGTATAATATTTTCATCAAAAAATGAGGGGATTTTTAAAACCCCCTTAATGGAAATTAAAGTTTCTTGATATTTGAAGATGCGTTGACATTTTTCAAATTGTTGATCTAGCTGATATGTTCTGCCACTTTACAGTGTGAATTGCCGCCGCATGTTTCTAAATGTCAAACTGTGTATGACACTGCCTCTCGCACTTTTGCTGTCATCTGATGTCCAGTAGTTCAAATTATAAGAAATGCGAGCAACATAGAGACCTGGTATTCGAGAACACTTTCCCAGAGAACTGGAAATTTTCTCATGCCCAACCCATACCAAAAAAAGGCCCAAGACCTATATGTACTTACAACTACACCCCTATACCTCTGCTTTTTGTTTTGAGTAATGTTTTCCTTTGTAAGCGCATATAAGGTACCCGTTTTCTTTATTTTGTATCGACTCTAGTAACAACATTGTAAAAGCCAACAAAACAGAACAATATCAGTCTTGTTGTTTTTTAATTTCCCGTTACATCGTGAACGCTTTTCCAAGCATACGAAATAATATTTGTTTTTCATGGAGTTTGGTAAGCAACGTTGCAATTGATTATAAATATGTCTCAGAGTGCGAACCTGTACTCTTAGTACAAGATCTCCTAAACTCAATCTGATTTGCTGTCAACAAGTATGTAATTTCGTACAAGAAGGTGACTAGCGTTAACTTAGCATTTGCTAAAGCTGTTAAAACCTGACCCTGAAGTTTATGACACTGACATCAGATTGGTTCAAAGATGGAATGCATCCAACAGCTGGTGCAAGCAGAAACATGACGCCATGTCATCACACGATATTAGTTTTTTGGAGACAGAGATCGTGAAAGCTTTTCCAAGCATACAAAATAATATTTGTTTTTCATGGAGTTTGGTAAGCAACGTTGCAATTGATTATAAACATGTCTCAGAGTGTGAACCTGTACTCTTAGTACAAGATCTCCTAAACTCAGTCTGATTTGCTGTCAACAAGTATGTAATTTCGTACAAGAAGGTGACTAGCGTTAACTTAGCACTTGCCAAAGTTGTTACAACTTGACCCTGAAGCTTATGACACTGACATCAGATTGGTTCAAAGATCGAATGCATCCAACAGCTGGTGCGAGCAGAAACATGACGCCATGTCATCCGTGATCGGAATCGTCACACGATATTAGTTTTTGGAGACAGAGATCGTGAAAGCTTTTCCAAGCATACAAAATAATATTTGTTTTTCATGGAGTTTGGTAAGCAACGTTGCAATTGATTATAAACATGTCTCAGAGTGTGAGCCTGTACTCGTGGTACAAGATCTCCTAGACTCAATCTGATTTGCTGTCAACAAGTATGTAATTTCGTACAAGACGGTGACTAGCGTTAACTTAGCACTTGCCAAAGCTGTTACAACTTGACCCTGAAGCTTATGACACTGACGTCAGATTGGTTCGAAGGTGGAATGCATCCAACAGCTGGCGCAAGCAGAAAAATGACCCCATGTCATCCGTGATCGGAATCGTCACACGATATTAGTTTTTTGGAGACAGAGATCTCCCAATCACCAATGCCATTGCTAGCACTGGAACCATAGTGTAAAGCTGATTGCTTCTTTTCGTTCTTCGATGTAATTTGTTCGCCGTTTTGTGCCGCATGCGTATAGAGGTCAATATTTATCGACTCTCGATAACACTAAGCAATTTTATGTTAGTATGTTAATACACTTTCACCCCGATGATTTTGCTCATCTATTAGATATATTTCATACATCGTAGATTGTCCCGTATATTTGCCCCTAAAGCCTATAACGGCAGAAAAATGTTTTCGTCAATCGTCCCTGTATCTGCTGACTGCAATGACCGAGGCCGGCGTGCCGGTGTTCGTATGTGACCTGCATGACTGCCGTCTGCCGCGTGTGACGTCATGATATTAGGAAGAGGCGACGCGACGTTGCCAGATGGTCGGTACTACGGGTAGGGTAGGGAAAGGATGTTATGGACTACAGTATATTCATATAAGAGATAGACCGGACATAAACAAGACCACGTGATCATCGAACGCTGTAACATTCGGCAGGGACGTATTAAGAGTCACGCTGTACATATTTTAGATAGTAGATGCTGCTTTGCGTAACTTTGTAGTAAATTAGCACAATTCGATGTGTATAAGATTGGTGATGGATATAGGATCATGTGGGGGTGGGGTAAGAAATATATAATGATGTAAATATACATAAGGGTTTCAAAATTTTCGCTTCGATTTCCAGCTTCGGATGCCGCCTGATGTTTGGTGAAATACAGTCGAATATAATCTCAAAATGGCGTTTAAATTAGCCTAAATTAAAAATAATCGTATATCTCTTAAAATTGCTTTTAGAATATTGATTAGTATATTTTTTGATTTCTAGGTAAATATGTAACCAAATTAAAACGTTCAAAACGTAAAAAAATGTGCATGATTGAACATTGTCAGAAAGTAGATTCTTGAATAGGTTTTGCCAAAATGGGTTCAAAAATGTCAATAATTAATTAAAAAATACAGTAGCTTTATAATTACTTATAACTTACCGAATTTGATGAACGACATCTTTTATTGGAAAGATGAGCTTGATGAGCTTTCATCATCGCTACTGCCTGAAGCACCAACGTCAATAATGAATGGCTCGACTTGTTCCTCTAAAACATTGTCCAGTTCCCACATTCTCTTTTCAACTTTGTCTTTCTCGTGCTTAATACAGTTTTCCCATTTTTGCGCTGTTATTAATTCTAGTGCTTCTTTGAAAAGTCCTTTGAGGTCACAAAATTTAAAAGTTGTATTGTGCTTAGCTATATAATTTTTAACCTCTGCCCATATGAGCTCAATGGGATTGAGCTCGCAATGGTATGGAGGTAAACGGAGCACAGTTTTATTTTGACTTGCTGCCATTTCGTCAATGGCGTATTTTTGATATTCCGCCTTGTGATCCTTGACAATTCTTAATAATTGTACTTTCAGCATTGCTTCTTCAAAGTTGATATTTTTCGAGCGGAGCCAATTTTGAACATCAACTTTCCTTGAAGCCGTTGTTGGGACCTTCTCCATTCTTCGAGAATGATAAGGCGCATTATCCAAGAAAGGTGTGATTTTTTTGTATTGTCTTAACACATTAAACACTGATGCGCGACACACCCCAACTTTGTGAGAAACCTTCACAACAATTTCTTTGATGGTTGATGCCTCGTTCTCCTCGCGCTCGGTCTTATATATATTCAAAATGACCTCTTTCATTTCTGCACTCAGGTGTCTTTTTTTAGAGCGTTTCCTAGGTGGACTACAGGAGTTTACAACTTCATCGGCAGTATCTGTACTACTGGGCATTTTGCGCAAGCAGTTGATAACAATAACAATCGAAAACGTCCAAAGAAATATCAAATTGCAATGATGCACACGACATACGTAACACGTCTGAACCTGAATGTGACTCTGCCTTGATACGACTGCTCTGCCGCTCGGCATAGGCATTTAATTGCGAATTGACCAATGAGGGCTCCTGTTTTACGTCGAGACGGCGGCGTTAGCGTGAAAATCACCCGAACCTTTTGTTTACATCCGGTCTATCTCTTATCTGAATATACTGTAGTTGCGACTTGGTCCGTTTAATTTACCTGTTATACATGTTCGTAACTTTTGTCTTGGCAACTCATCAGCAGCTTGAGACAATGAACGAAAGTATAGCAACTATCATCTATCTAGCAGATAAACTGAGGCGCTGTCTTATTTCGATAGAGTCTAACTTGTGCTGAACATAATCCTTTATGGATTGATGACAGTTTTCCACGGGAAGAGTAAAGTCAACATAATTGACGCTATTTTTTTTTAGGTACATTTTATTCTCTACAACGCACTGAATATTGTCCCTGACTTAGCGATGATTGCTAACTATTTCATTTAGATGTAACATTATCCTTGGATTTCTGGCAATCTCTTGAGCGTATGGTAAATTTTATGGTAAAATGATCGAAACTACGAGCCCCTTCCCACTTCAGCTGGCCCAACTATTGAAATCTTAGTTTTTTCCTTATCAAACACTGCTGTCAGAATACGTTTAAAATAGTTTTGGGTAGTTAAGTTTTTCAAAATGGGTAGAAGAAAGGTTATTAGTGAGATGTTTTTGAGAAAATAAATATTTTTAGAAGTAAGTGGTTTCGTCATTTTTAGTTTATAAAGGCATATTTTGCTACAAATCTGGAAGTGGGCCAACTGAAGTGGGAAGGGGCTCGTAGGATGGCACATCGTTTTTTAACAGCCCAGATTTTTCTGGGCGAAATTAACAGAGCTAATTTTCAGCCCTCACAAGACCCATTCCATACTGATGATTCCAAACAATAATGAAATTTAATTTAATCGGCTTAAATACCGCATCAAACAAATGCGTACGCAACTTTGATTACCTAACCCAGCTAGTGTTATTAAATATTCTCATGAAATTTCGCACACGTGATATCTGCTTATTTGCATATGTGTGTGTATTTATGTTGAATACAGACTGAGTCACAAATGATGTCTACCATGGGAATGTGTAATAACTCAGTAGAAATTAAGAAATACATCATTTGCATACTTCCGACACAGTGTGATTCAAAATATAGTGTCAATTTTTCTAGAACAGTAACTTCCATTAATAATGATGCCCCTCTTAGACAACATAGGATATGACGAGGACAATGATGATAAACTCAAAAAAGTGAAATTAGACAATTTAATATTTTTTCATTAACGATAATAAATCGATGCACTGAATTTTGCGTGTTGTTTTTGGACGTTCTTTCTAGCTAAGCATCATTACTGAAAAGTCTTGGCTTTCGTCTGACAATAGCAAATAATGTGGGAGTGCTTTCAAAGTTTGTTTTACAAAAGTTTTGTTTACAATAAATACATTAAATATTTCATTAATCAACAATATTTCAATAAGGATTTGAGCATGGTATCCCAGAAGATTTATCGACAGCATCATTCCAAGTTTATATCCCTAATTCACTCGTAATCACGTTCCCTTCGATCCCTTACTACATGTAAGTCTATAATTTACTAGATTTATACCCCAATAAATCATGAATACAACGTTGATCTATTCTTTTTTTGCTGGTATATATTTAACGACAAACGACGTATGTCGTATGTATTAGTATCAAGGAAACATTTGACGTAATGTTTAGATTATCTTCATTCACTTTGAAACTGTTTGGCCTTGAGCATAATGTATGCTTTTCTGAATTGTATTCATCCTCTAAAATATGTGAACATTTTACATTCCATTGGTTATGTGTACGTATAAGGTTGAGCGCAGTAATCCAATCAAGGAGCCCGAAGCGATTAATCTTGCAAAATTCGAGGTGGCAGTGATATCGACAAATTATACTAAGTGACATATAAATCCGAACACCCAGTTTAAATGGTTTTATTTTACTCGTAATAAAAGTTGGTGAATGTATTTATCTTACTGTAAATAACAAGTGAAAAATTTTTTAGCCTTATCAGTTGGACATTCCGGTTTTTATACTGCTTTTTTTTTAATTCACTAGCGCTCTAAAAATGAGTATTTCAGCCGCAATAAAGAATCAACGTTGTCGGATTTTGGTTCTTGACATCCTTTACGATCGGTTACGATGCCTAGAGTACGGAGACCTGTACGATTTCGTCAACTTAGTGAGTTTGATAGGGGCCGTATAGTGGGACTTTCTTTTCGGGCAATTGCAGAGTGCAAAGAATTGTAGACACTGTGGTTAGGTGTTGTCAGGCATGGCTTCGAGAAGACCGTACGCAAAGAGCAAGGGGCACTGGACGCCGCCGTAGAACAACAGACCGTGAAGATCGCCGCCTAAGATTATTGGCCTTAAGGGACCGTTTCTCCACTACCAGGTCCATTGCAAATGAATGGTTTGCAGAACACGGAAGACCTATTGGCATGCGAAGTGTTTACCGACGAATGAGAAGTTTTGGCTTGTTTTCATACCGGCCACACTGGGTCCTCCCTTTAACTCGAGAACACCGACGTAATCGCCTTGAGTGGTGCAGACAACGGTCACTCTGGGATCAGGAATGGAACAGTATTGTCTTTAGTGACGATCTCGATTTTGTTTAGGCATGCACGATGGTCGTGCCAGGGTTAGAAGGCGACGTGGTGAAAGGAGGAATCCACAGTTTTTTGTTGAAAGACATGTTCATCACACTGTTGGAGTTATGGTTTGGGGTGCTATAGCTTATGGTTCCAGGTCACCTTTAATCTTCATCAGAGGTAACATGAACGCGCAGCGTTATATCCACGAAGTTCTAGAACCCCATCTTTTACCTTATCTTGACACCCTGGCAGATCCAACTTTCCAACAAGATAATGCCCGACCACATGTTGCAAGAGTCACAATAGACTTCTTTCAACATAATGATGTCACATTGTTACCATAGCCACCAAGATCTCCCGACTTATCCCCAATTGAGCACGTGTGGGATATGATGGGTAGGAGATTGTTCAATTTGCAACGTCCTCCTCAGACTCTAGAAGCACTTCGAGAGGAGTTGGTGGTTGCCTGGAATGAGATACCACAGGAGGACATTGACCACCTGATCAGAAGCATGCCTAGGCGCGTTGGTGAATGCGTAGCACATCAGGGTGCATCCACACATTATTAAAGGTCAAAGGGCTTTAAAGAAGTGCAATCATTTTGAAATTTTTATCATTTACTTATTATGCTTCATTAAGTACTTATACACAATTTTATTAAAATAAAACCATTTAAACTGGGTGTTCGGATTTATATGTCACTTAGTATACTATCTTTATATGAGCGCATGGTCGAAACGCTTACCGCTTCAAGTCTGTTGCACTTTCTGCACAACGCCGTCATCAGTTCACAAAAGACCAAGTTCAGCACAGGTTAAACCCTCTGAGAAAAAAGTATTTACGAATACAAAACTTTTTTCTCTTTGTGTAACACTTTCATCAAAATCTGGGCAGTACTTTCCAAGTTATAGAGACAGACACACGCACCGAGGAAATCTAGTGATGTTGTTGTTGTGACTTGGGAGTGAAAAATGTCTGTAGCTGTATCTCTCATAATTTTTACCCATAATATAACTGTGAAAACATCAATCTACAATAATCCAAGAGTAGAGCCATTAAAACGCAAGAGTTATAATATATTAGGGTCAGGTGTCCCGATTTTTATGTCGACATTTCAAAACCGCTATATTTATCACCTTTCAACTACTCTTTGATACATCTTAAGACTACTATAGAAAAACGTAAACATATAATCTTTCTTTCATCCTGGAATTGTCGATGTCAACCCGGGTGCGCGCTGCGGACAGGTGATAGTAATTAGGAGACGTCTTTTTAGAAACCACTCTCGTATATATGTCGAAAGCCGCATTATTGAGGATATTTATAGATCTGTAATGTGTATAGTCTGTTACAAATATAGCTACAAATACGAACTAAAAATATAGGTTGGTGCATGAAGTTGAAATCTGATTATCCTCATTTAACTGTATGTTTCTAACTACAATCTGTCATATCCTTTTTCTATCTTTTTGTGATTCCATCCGGTGGTCAAAAGCCAGTTCCATAGCAAGAGACGTAAGCAAAAAACGACGAATTTGAATAGATTAGGAGCCTATATGTTCAAATCGCATTGATTGGTTGAAATTGGTGTCCGACTGTCACTGGTATTCCAGTCTAAACCAAAACCGAAATGTTATATGCTATATGTTCAAATCGCATTAATTGGTTGAAATTGGTGTCCGACTGTCACTGGTATTCCAGTCTAAACCAAAACCGAAATTTCGGTCCAATTTTAGATTCGACCGAAACCGAAACTTCCAAATGAGGAGTATGACATGTAAACCTAGCTCAAACGCGTTAATTGCGTCTTGTGCTGTGACTTGTGGAGCAGTTGCAATCACGTCGTCGTTATTTTCCTGATTGTTTGTTGTATAATTAGAAACCTCTTTTATAATCTTTTCGTCAGACATTTCATGAAAAACATTTTCCTCTTTATCCATTCCACGGCACCAGATTTCCAAATCTTCCGGACTTATCTGTGTTTCAGTAGCTACTTGTTCTATAACTTCCGAAGTGCCTAACACTGATTTGTGGAACGTTGCTAGGAGTGGTGACTATATCTGGCCATAACTTCTTCCAAGACGATTTAATAGTTGATGACGGTAACGCATTCCACGACTGACAAAGAGCAAAAACCAAGTCTTTCATATTAAATTCTTTTAAAGTTTTTTCTATTGGTTGGTCTTTTGATACGGCTCTCAGAAGTAGGTTTTTCTTATAGTCTTGCTTGACAAACTGAATGATATTCTGGTCCATTGGTTGAATCAGTGCAGAGCAATTTGGCGGAAGAAACATCACAGAGATGCATTTATCCTCAGTTGTTAGTTCTTCGTTATCAAGAAGCAACAACGCTTTTTGAGGAAAATTATGATCTTTTGACCATTTTCTAACTTCAGGTAGGAAGCATTCATCAAACCACTTTTTGAAAAGGTCTTTTGTCATCCATGCATTTGTTTGTCCGTAATAGTGTACAGGTAAATCAATGTGTTTGAGTGCCCGTGGTTTATTAGATTTCTCAATGACCATCATCTTAAGCGCGTGTGTGCCCGCAGCGTTAGCACATGGTAGTATCGTTACACGCTCTTTACTTACTTTTCGTCCAGGTACGGATTTTTCGTTACAAGAAACGAAAGTTTTGTTAGGCATCACCCGCCAAAAAAGCCCTGATTCGTCTGCATTGTACACCTGTGACGGGTCAAGATTGAAATCGTTCACCTTTTGTAAAAATCTTAATTTAAAGGGCTCTATGCAGGTGGCATCGTTAGAAAGTTACTCTCCTGTAATAGTCATTAAACGTATGCCATGACGACTTTTAAAACGTTCTAGCCATCCTTTGCTGGCTACAAAATCATCTTTTTTTGTTATTTCCTTATAAAAAAACTTAGCTTTCATGACCAACATGGGTCCTGAAATTGGTGCATGCCTATTTCTTTCCTGAAGAAACCACATGTACAAAGCTTCTATCACTTCTGGATGTTCAGCTTTCTTCAGTGTCTGTCTCTTGCCTGGCCCGCAGTCAGTAGTTAACACGAACTTCTTAATCTTCTGGTGGTTTCTTTTAATGTCATAAATTGTAGATCGGCCTACGCCGTATTCACTTGCTAAACTACTGAACGTTTCATTGCGATTTAAGCGGTCTAAAATATAACATTTTTCTCTAATTGTCAATGTTTTGTGCTTTCGCTTCTGAGTTTTTAATGACATTACTAGGTACTATACTTAATACACAATGAATAAATAGTAAACAATGAACGCACGCTAGGCCGTACCGCTATCTCCAGTAGTCAAATTCAAACTAAGTAAAACAATGCTAACGCGTCGAGCACGATAGCGGTGGCGCCTACAAATTGTAACCTGTTCAAACGTGCGTGATGTACATTAACGAAGATTGTCAAATACTTATGTATTTAATACATATTCAAAGACATGTCGGATTACAGGGGGCGCCGGATTAGACAGGGGCCGTATTATCGGGGGTCCACTGTACTGCAATATTTTGTACAAAAAAAACAATATAACAAAAATAGCAACTTATGACCTGTTGGACAAATACTATTTAACATTAGTTTTGACGGAAACCTAGTTTATTTTGAAGATTTCTATTGTACAAGCACTTTAACATCATTTAAAGTTTTGTGAATTGTGAATTTTTGTGAAGGATCAATTTTAGTAGTATAATTTATTTTTAGTCATGAAATGTTTTCATTGGTCATGAGGAATTTTGTGGTATAAAACGAGTACGTTTCTTTGCAATAAAGATATACGAAACAGCAAGATTGGTACAAAATTGGTTAGACTTGGAGACTAAATATATAATAAAAAGCTTCCAACAGATGTTGTTCCCAAAAGTATTTCACTCCATACCTTGTAGTCCTCTGGGTCCTCTCAATCCCTGAGATCCTTTTGGCCCTGGTTGTCCGGCTGGTCCAGCAGGTCCTTCTTGTCCACTTGGTCCTTCAGGTCCTGCGATGCCTTGAGGTCCCACTGGGCCCTTTGGTCCTATTGGTCCTGGGAGTCCTGGTAGGCCATCTAATTCAGGGAGACCTTGAGGTCCTGGAAGTCCGTTAAGGCCTGGAATACCTGCGGGGCCTGGGGGTCCTGGAGGTCCAGGTGGTCCTGGGGGACCTGCGGGTCCAGAAGGTCCATTGGAGCGAGGTTGACCGTTCAAGCCTGGTAGTCCGGAAAGCCCAACTTGTCCTGATACGCGTCTAATACCCTGGTAGGAAGATCCAATAACAGAAGATGAAGCTCCAGCTAGACTGCTGGATTGCGATACACCACCTGTGCTCAACGCTGAGGCTCCTGCTCCTGAGCTAGATTGAACTACGTTTTGGGAAATGGAGGTAGCTCCAGCACCAGCATTCGATTGAGCAACGTTAAGGCTGTTGGTGTTGCGGGAGATCGAGGCAGCTCCTGCGCCAGCACTGGATTGAGAAGCTGATAGACCTTGAGCTCCAGATAAGGATTGAGCTCCGGCAGCAGCTTTTGCTGAGCTGGCAGAATGAGCAAGGCTGTCGGTGTTAGAAGATGCTTTTGAGTTTGCAGATGCGCCAGCAGCTGCTAGGGTGGCAGAGTTGGCCAGACCTCTTTTATTGGATGTAGAAGATAGATCCTGTGCCCTAGCTGCAGCAGATGCTGATGATCCAGCTACTGTTCCAGTTTCCGCAAGCATGAAAAAAATTATACTTTTTCATATATTCTGTGAAATTTTGAAATGGAGTTAAATTGAGAAAGAATTGCTTCAATTTAAGAAACGTAATGTATTGTAGAAACTAAGATTCGTGTCTGTTTGAAATCTTAAGGCATTTAAGTATATACTACTCAACTGAGCATGCTGTATCATGTAAATAGATAAATATGTAAAAGACTTGTTAGGATAGTTTCTGAAATTGAACAATCAAGAATTAAGGTTTAACCAACTATTAAATTAGTAGAGAGTATTACGAAAGACATTATTCGTCAGAAAAGCGAAAAAATGTGTTTGTTACCTGTAGGTATGCGACGGCAATGCAGCCCAAAAAGGCAGATGAAACTTTGATCCCGGATTGTAAAATCGGGCTTCAGATTGGAGAACGATGTCGAAGTCGAAGACCGATCCCTGGGGAACACCCGCGTTGACGATGCGGGATCGAGGAGAGAACCCGCCATTTGCGGCCAGAGACAAAGTCAGGTACCACCAAGAGCAACGATATTAGCCTCACCATAAGACTGGATGAGAAAAGAATCTAACAACATATTTAAAAAAGAATCACAAGATATTATCAAAACAAGCAGCACATATGCTCCACCACTGGAGGGCAAGTTCAAGAAAGGATATTATTCAAAACTACCTGACAATAAAATTATGAGACCTTGATAATTAACCTTGCAAAACCAATATTACATTACATTAAGTGGTTGATATTTCTTGCTTCAATCAGCAGGGATATGACACGCTGTATAACTTTGGCACTTATAACCAAAACGATGGGGTGATAGTTTTTGTAAGAAATGAACTGCAATATAATCATGATACATTCACTTTCACCGATGGAATCAAAATTTTAAACATAATAACCCCACGAGTTTTTAAAGAATATCGAATTTTTTTTTCAAAATCAAAATAAAGTTCTTTTAAAGCAACATATTTTCTTGGGAGATGTCAATATAAATATTTTGGAAAATGATCCCATCACAAATGAATACTTGAATATCCTATCAAGTAACGGATTTCTGTCCTATATAAACCTACCTACAGGTCCATCAGTGGCACATGTATAGATCACTGCTTTGTGAAAGACCTATCCAACAAAATTACTTGTATACCAATAATCCTACAAAGCGATATTACTGACCACTTCTCCACTATTTTACTGATATCTTCAAATGAAAAACATTCTAACATCCCTACCGTTAATAACAACCAGAAAAATTACAAATTTTTTGTCGACAATTCAAAACTAATATCAAATGTCAAACAAGAATCCTGAGAACAATTATACTCTATAAATAATATAGACAAAGCAATGGGACTGTTCATAGAGAAAATAAAAAAACTAATAGATATTAGTACCAATAAAGTAATAATTAGTCACAAAGAGAAAAGCAGAAATGCCTGGATTACCAAAGGATTAATAACATCGGCAATAGAAAAAGAAAGACTATATAATGTAATGAAACTAACGCCAACTACAGAGAATACCGACTGCTACAACCAATATAAAAATAAATTTATAGAGCTTGTAAGGCAAACCAAACGAAAACATTACCTAAATAAATTGAATAATAACTTAAATGATCCTAAGCGGCTTTGGACAACTATTGATGAGATTACTGGGAAAACAAAAGTTAAAGAGTGTGTCACTGAGTTAAATACAACATCGGGAACAGTATTGAAAAATACTCAACAGATATGCGATGAATTTGTACAATTCTTTACTGACATAGGCGAAAATTTAGCAAGTAATATACAAGCAAATGTACAAAATACTCAGC
This sequence comes from Acanthoscelides obtectus, assembly GCA_963669975.1. Taxonomy (NCBI): domain Eukaryota; kingdom Metazoa; phylum Arthropoda; class Insecta; order Coleoptera; family Chrysomelidae; genus Acanthoscelides; species Acanthoscelides obtectus. The sequence goes on along the minus strand of CAVLJG010000001.1, from coordinate 7,473,466 downwards.
CTCCAAAAAGAACTTTGAACTCATTTATTTTGGATAATGTCGAGCAATGTGAAGTATACACCACTGTTATGTCCTTAAAAAATCGGAAAAGTCCTGGATTCGATGGTATTAAAAGCGAGCATTTGAAAATTATAGCCGAGGACATAACAGAACCACTCACTTACCTAATCAACAAATGCTTTGAATCTGGCATATATCCCTCAATTTTAAAAAAAGGTAATATAATACCGATACATAAATCAGGAACAAAAACAGATGTTAACAACTATAGACCAATATCAATAATATCCAGTGTAGCAAAGGTTTTTGAAAAAGTTTTATGTACTAGAGTGATCCGATACCTCACAAAATTCAAAATTTTAAGTGAAAATCAATATGGATTTACAGAAGGGAAGGCTACATCGGACGCAATAACTAAAATTGTAAATCAAATATATCAAAATATTGATAACAGAATCCCTTCAATCTGCATTTTTGTTGATTTAAAGAAAGCTTTCGACACAGTTAATCACAAATTATTATTAGAAGCATTGGAGAGAATTGGTTTCAGAGGAAACGCGTACTCACTGATCGAAAGTTATTTGTCAAATCGCCCACAATCTGTGCAGATATCAGGATCATTTAGTAAAGAAATGTATATTAAGTGTGGTGTCCCACAAGGAACTGTCTTAGGTCCGCTGTTATTCAATATATATTTAAATGATATTTTCCAAATTAATTGTGTTGGCAAAATAACTAGTTTTGCAGATATATGAAGGCACTGACTGGTCTGATCTGAAAAATGTAATTGAAAATGATTTTATCAAAATTATTCAGTGGTTTAACAGTAGAAAATTAAGCATTAACTACTCTAAAACACATTTTTTACCATTTGGATCTTATGCTAGACATCTGCCAAATTACACAAATTTCTCCTTCAATATTAATGATCAAAAAATGCAAATTAATAGAGTGCCCAACATAAAATACCTTGGAGTGGTCTTGGATCCTCACTTACGATGAGACATCCATGTCAATTATATTTTAAAGAAAGTTAGATTTGTATCCTACAAAATTAAATACCTTGGGAATATATTGACAGAAAAATATCTTCGAACATTATACCATGCACTGATTGAGCCTCATCTCACATATGGTATATTAGCATGGGGAGCTGCATGTTCCTCACATATCTATAATTTAGATGTTTTTCAAAAAAGTATTCTAAAAATGATATTTAAAAAACCGAAACTTTAGACAGCTTTATTTCTTAAACAGTATCACTCACTACCATAAATTTGTAAACACCGACCAAAAAATTAAACATAATCATTATACCAGGTACAAAATTCGTGGCACAGTAGTTCCTCAACCGCATAAATCTATAATGCAGCGATCATATCTCTATTTAGCGCCTAAATTTTATGAAATTATACCTAAAGACTTAAAAGATTTACGTTTCGGAAATTGTTTCAAAAGAAATTTAAAAAAGTGGCTACATTCTATATCTAGGACTGAAATTCATAAACTCATAAATACGAACATCAACTAAATACATAATCTACTGTAGCTAATTTTTGTCCTTTTTTGTCATTTGCATTCTACAGTTTCAACTTAAATTATTGGTCCATGTACAGGCGATGCCTTCTGTTGGGCCTGTTTTGATTTTATATTTATTTACTCATATTGTTTGTTATCTTTGTACATTGAGTGAATAAATATTATTATTATTATTATTATTACAAATATTTTAACGCCTAAATCTAAACTTACCTGGACAGTGGTCTTATCTGGATAATGGTCTTCTTCCAGTTCTAAGAGAGCATGCCTGCTTAACAATCTACTCTCGATTCTCTGTCTGAGGAAAAACTACTCATTTAAAACACTCAAACTTGCAGAAATATCCAGGTACATTTTCTTTCACAAGAAAGGTAAAGCAAGTGCAAGAAAGATAAAAATGTACTAAAGTGATATACCCTTAGGAAGTTATCCATTGTTCTAAAATAATGTTATGGCAGCTCAAAAATCAAAATCATGATCAGTGTAATGTAGTAAGCCCAAAAGAAGGTGACATGTAGGCACTGCCCTATATTTGAAAAGGAAAAATGCCAAACATAATCAAGAACACTCTTAAGAATTTCAGTCAGCAATAATCTATAGAATGCCTAATTAAAAAGATATTTTATCTCCTGACATCAGGGTTTTCTGTCAAGGGAAAGCGATGTTTTCCAACAAAATCGAGACAGCTACAAGCCAGCTACAAAACAAAGCTGGAGGAGTGTGAACGGTGGTCCTCCGCAATGCCTTTCTACTGAAAGGAAGCAGATATTGAACAAACTTCTTCAGGAAGAGCGTTAATGCACGTGGTCCGATGGTATACAAAAATAACTTACCGCTGAAGGTTAAACTCCCATTAGAAAATGGACGGAGTAGCACCCAAACCAAAACAACTAATCGTAAGGTACAAAATAAAAGGGTACTACTCCATAAACTGGTGTTTGGGGTCCTAAAATCCCAGAATGGCGCTAGACGCGTATGTACACGAAATTAAAAGAAGGTATCTTGATAGTAAATCAAATTTCAAAAGAAGGTAGCTTGATAGGAAAGCAAATATTCATATACAGCTAGTACGTGTAGAAATCACAAGGTTGCCAATGGGCAGCTACAGTGCAGAACTAACTCTACGAAGAACCAATGATATTTTATGAGGAAATTTCTGAGTTAGTCGTTAATAATTCTATAACATTAGTGTCCAAAAGTTTTCAATACAATACTGAGTCGCTGAGAAATAAATATATATAGGGTATTTTTTTAGAGGTAAAGAACTTTAAATTGCGATAGAACAACGATGGATTATTCGATTGACATGAATTTTTTTTATTCGAAAGATAATCTTTTTAAATATGATTTTTGGCATATGACTGCCACGGCTGGCTCGGATGTAGTCCAATGTTCGATTACATTTTCCAACATTTGTGGCCGTATATCGGCAATAACATGGCGAATGTTGTCTTGAAAATGGTCAAGCGTTTGTGGCTTATGCGCATAGACCAATGACTTTACATAGCCCCACAGAAAATAGTCTAGCGGTGTTAAATCACAAGACCTTGGAGGCCAATTCACAGGTCCAAAACGTGAAATTAGGCGGTCACCAAACGTGTCTTTCAATAAATCGATTGTAGCACGAGCTGTGTGACATGTTGCGCCGTCTTGTTGGAACCACAGCTCCTGGACATCACGATTGTTCAATTCAGGAATGAAAAAGTGAGTAATCATGGCTCTATACCGATCACCGTTGACTGTAATGTTCTGGCCAACATCGTTTTTGAAGAAGTACGGACCAATGATTCCACCAGCCCATAAAGCGCACCAAACAGTCAGTTTTTCTGGATGTAACGGTGTTTCGACATAGACTCGAGGATTAGCTCCACTCCAAATGCGGCAGTTTTGTTTGTTGACGTAGCCATTCAACCAGAAGTGCGCTTCATCGCTAAACAAAATTCGCTTATGGAAATCCGGAACAACGGCAATCTCGTTTTGGGCCCATTCAACGAATCTACGCCTTGCTTGATGATCGTTTGGCTTCAATTCTTGCACGAGTTGGATTTTGTAAGCACGCAAACCAAGATCCGTCCGCAAAATCTTCCATAAAGTGGATGGACACAGATCCAATTCCTGTGCTCGATGGCTGATGGTCTTCCTCAATTCTACGCTCTACAGTAGCAATAGCTTCTTCTATATGCACCGTACGGCGTCTCTGGGGATCAATTAGAGTAAACGTGGTCCGTAAACGTTCGATGGTTAATCGAATTAACTGCTCTGATGGACGATTTTGGCGACGATAAAATGGACGTAGTGCTCGATACGTATTCCGCACAGAACCATTGTTTTCGAAATAAAACTGCACAATTAATGCCAACTTAAAGATCTATACCTCGAAAAAAAAAACACCCGTTATAATACGTGTGAAATTATACAATCAATAAACTATGAAATTTGCCAAAAGAGAATCATTAAAAAAAGGTTTTGGCCTAGGAATCGGTACCATATAATCAAGAAAGAGAAAGGTGTGTTTTGGCACGTGACACTGTCGCTAATCAAGCCTTGACGTTCGATGTACTCCAGAAGATCCCGATTCATGCACATCTCCATCACATTACTTATAACCGCTGTGGCAGCAGAAACTCGCACAGGCCGCAAAACTTGGCATTAGAGACATGCCGACTGGGAGGGGCTCAGAGACTTCTTCTCTAGCTTTCCTTGGAGAGATGTCTGTTTCACTGACGCGGATGCGTCGACTGTCTGTTCTTCAATAACCGAAATTATCCACGTCGGAATGGAGGAATACATCCCTCACACAGTGAAAGTTCCTAAACCAGGGTCCAACGGCTGGTTCAACAAATCGTGTGACACTGCTCGCCAGCAGAAGATCAAGGCCCACAGAACCTACTTACAAAACCCCACTGTAGAGAACAGACAAGCCGACGTCGAGTCCAGAAACAAATATAACGAAGCGGTTCGCAATGCCAAAACCCAGCATGATATAAAAGTTAGGCACAGGGTAATGTCGCAGAGCAATGGCAGTCGGTCTTTCTGGACGCTGGCCAAGCAGATTGAAAAGAACTTCTCACACAGTAGCCTTCTACCACTTACGTGTCAGGATGGAACTATTGTATTCGACTCAAAGGCCAAGGCGGAAGTGCTAGCCAAGATTTTTGCTGCCAACTCCACCATGGACGTCCCCACCAACGCCCAAGTGCCGTCAATTCAAAGGGTTCCCCACACTATGCGGGAGGTAACATTCAGGCATAAGACCGTAAGACGAGTGCTCTTGTCGCTCGACATCAACAAAGCTTCTGGTCCGGACTTGATACCTGCCATTGTACTGAAGAGATGTGCAGCTGAGCTTGCTCCAGTTCTTTCGCGTCTCTTCCAGATATCTTATGAATCCGGCACCTTCCCAGAAAACTGGAAATTTGCTCATGTACAGCCCATCCCAAAAAAAGGATCTAAAACCGACCCTTACAACTACAGGCCTATAGCTCTGCTTTCTGTTATAAGTAAAGTGATGGAGAGGTGCATAAATCGCGAGCTTCTGGACTACC
>CAVLJG010000001.1:7370824-7467882 GCA_963669975.1 Acanthoscelides obtectus | reverse complement strand
TACAGTTTTTCGTTAAAGCCAAATATTGCAACATCTAACAAAACATATACTAAGTGACATATAAATCCGAACACCCAGTTTAAATGGTTTTATTTTAATAAAATTTTGTATAAGTACTTAATGAAGCATAATAAGTAAATGATAAAAATTTCAAAATGATTGCACTGCTTTAAAGCCCTTTGACCTTTAATAATGTGTGGATGCACCCTGATGTGCTACGCATTCTCCAACGCGCCTAGGCATGCTTCTAATCAGGTGTTCAATGTCCTCCTGTGGTATCTCATTCCAGGCAACCACCAACTCCTCTCGAAGTGCTTCTAGAGTCTGAGGAGGACGTTGCAAATTGAGCAATCTCCTACCCATCATATTCCACACCTGCTCAATTGGGGATAAGTCGGGAGATCTTGGTGGCCATGGTAACAATGTGACATCATTATGTTGAAAGAAGTCTATTATGACTCTTGCAACATGTGGTCGGGCATTATCTTGTTGGAAAGTTGGATCTGCCAGGGTGTCAAGATAGGGTAAAAGATGGGGTTCTAGAACTTCGTGGATATAACGCTGCGCGTTCATGTTATCTCTGATGAAGATTAAAGGTGACCTGGAACCATAAGCTTCAGCACCCCAAACCATAACTCCAACAGTGTGATGAACATGTCTTTCAACAAAAAACTGTGGATTCCTCCTTTCACCACGTCGCCTTCTAATCCTGGCACGACCATCGTGCATGCCTAAACAAAATCGCGACTCGTCACTAAAGACAATACTGTTCCATTCCTGATCCCAGAGTGACCGTTGTCTGCACCACTCAAGGCGATTACGTCGGTGTTCTCAAGTTAAAGGAAGGACCCAGTGTGGCCGGTATGAAAACAAGCCAAAACTTCTCATTCGTTAGTAAACACTTCGCATGCCAATAGGTCTTCCGTGTTCTGCAAACCATTCATTTGCAATGGACCTGGTAGTGGAGAAACGGTCCCTTAAGGCCAATAATCTTAGGCGGCGATCTTCACGGTCTGCTGTTCTACGGCGGCGTCCAGTGCCCCTTGCTCTTTGCGTACGGCCATCTCGAAGCCATGCCTGACAATACCTACCCACAGTGTCTACACTTCTTTGCACTCTAACTGCAATTGCCCGAAAAGAAAGTCCAGCTTCCCGAAGTCCCACTATACGGCCCCTATCAAACTCACTAAGTTGACGAAATCGTACAGGTCTCCGTACTCTAGGCATCGTAACCGATCGTAAAGGATGTCAAGAACCAAAATCCGCCAACGTTGATTCTTTACTGCGGCTGAAATATTCATTTTTAGAGCGTTAGTGAATTAAAAAAAGCAGTATAAAAACCGGAATGTCCAACTGATAAGGCTGAACATTTTTTCACTTGTTATTTACAGTAAGATAAATACATTCACCAACTTTTATTAAAATAAAACCATTTAAACTGGGTGTTCGGATTTAGATGTCACTTAGTATATGTCCAAATCGGACTATCCACGAAATATTGTGACACTCGGAATTGGCAACGTTATAAACCATCAAATCGCGCGAACCAATAAATCTGTAGCTCAGGGGTAAACAGTCGTAAGTCGAAATTGACGCATGTCACTATTAAAATGCACTAGTTTAGCTTTACATTATAGCAAACAATCATACGCAACATAATGTTGGTAGTCACTATATTCAATTTTGAAAATCTAATATTTGCATTTAAACTATGCTAAAATGTTTACTTCGTTTACTCATTACTCAAAACATTTAGTTTTGGACTTAAGTCTGTTTTCCTCTCAGCTACAGAAATTATTGGTTACGAAACTCCGAGTGGTCGTATCATGCCTACCGCCTTTTCGTTCGACACCGAGTACCTCCCCCAGCGACGCCCCTAAAGTGCGTCATGACCCTCTTTTTACCTGCTTTTTCGTTGAAAATGGACACATACCACATGTAAACAACTTGGAACCAATACACGTAAATGCATTCTCGCTCTTGAAAGGATCGATACCAAGAAGTTCTTTTGTTTTCACGTCGAATTAAATCTGCCTGTACGCCTCTGCGAACTGGAACATAATGTCGAGATCCAAACAAGCACGTTCCATCTCATGCGTCTATTATCGCGGTGTCGGCTGGCTGTCCGTTCGATATTACATCCCTAAAATCTAGTGACCTACTTATAAGGGATAACGCGTGCTTCGGTGCCGTCGGTTCCTTGTCATGTTTATTAGAAGAACACGAGTCTACAATATCCGATCGGATACCAACGACACAATAGAATTGGTCAGCGGTTGCCAAACAGTGGAGCTGCTCCGCTAACTCCAAGGATTGGCAAGCTGTACGAGGTGGCACTTTCATTTTCAGAAACAACTACCCTAAGCTAATGTGTGTTTCAAACCGTTGGAATGCGTCAATTAATTGGATTTCAGTCATTACGGAGCTCCGACGGGTTGAAACATGCCTGCCGCCTTTTTGCTCGACGCCGAGTACCTCTGAAATGTCCGCTCCCCGTCGACATCTGCCTGGCTATGGAAAAAAACAATTGAAACGCATAATTTGACAAATAAAGTGACGTCATAAAATCTCTGACAAAAGAGTGGCAACAACAATTCTTATAGTGAAGAGGCAACATTATATTATACAATGAAATTTTGGTTGAATCGGGTCGACAGGGACGAGAATCCATGGAAGACGTTTCCAGAAGTGGAAGTCAGGAAACAACTACAAATTATGGAATGACTCAAAAAGTTGAAGTCATATACAGGGTGTTTCAGTTTATTGTTGCATAACTTTAAGATTCGATAGAACTTTTAAAATTAATGCATAAAGTCTATATAAACATGGGTCGAAAAATGCGTGGCTTCCGAAATACAGGGTGTTTAAATTTACTTTCTAAAATAGTTTTTTTTAAATATTTCGAACAATATTTGATGTATAACAGTGAAAATTCGTATACAAGGGTTTTTTGGTACGACAAAACGAACCATGGGCATAGTTTTACTGTAGCCGCTAGAGGGCGCTCTCTACTATACTTGTAGTGTATTAAAATGACCGACATGTTTTTCTTAGTGCAATTTTTCGCTTTTTGAATAAAAAAACTGATTCTTTTCAACATAAAAAAGCTCTTGTGAATTTTCGTTGTAGTTAGCCGTTTTTGAGATATTTCGATTTTTAAGGTTCGATGCATTTTTAATTATTTATGATAATATAACGTTAAAAAGTCAGTATCTCGATAAGTTTTAGAAGTAGGCTGTGCCTGCAAATATTTTTTAAATTGAAAGCAAAATAAGGTTAAACGTCAATTAGTTGACAGTTAGTTTTGTTGTCTGTTGAAACCTGAAACGTTTTTTGCAATTGTGAATGCACGAAATTTAGTTTCTTTTACCTGTTTTTCTTTTGTTTTATAAAAATGCCATTTTTATTCTTCAATCAAGAGTTAGCGGATATTCATTTTGTGTATGGCTTTGTAAATGGAAACGCAGCAGAAGCGGCCAGGGAATACGCACGAAGATTTCCAAACAGACGACATCCAACTCGCTCAGTATTTGTAAGAGTGCATCGCCAAATAATTGAAAATGGTTTTGGAAATCTCCAAAGGGATCAAAACATAAATGTTCGTCAGCGCAGATTTACCCGTATGATTCTGCGTGAGTTTGATAGAGATCCGACCACAAGTGTTAGGAGAATTTCTGGTGCCTTGGGAATTTCAGCAAGCCATGTTCACCGTGTTCTGCCATAGACGTCTTACCATTTGCAACCTGTGCAAGGACTACAGCCAGGGGACGGAGAACGAAGAATCACATTTTGTCAGTGGATTCTTGATAGAACTGATAATAATAGGGAGTTTTTAAGTAACGTTTTATGGACCGATGAGTCATGCTTCACTAGACGTGGAGTGGCCAGTCGCCTGGCCTCCACGATCCCCTGACCTAAATCCATTAGATTTCTTTGTGTGGGGATTTCTAAAAGAAAAAGTGTACTAGACTCCCGTAACCACAAGAGATATGCTAATAGACAGAATCAGGAATGCATGTGATGAAATAAGGCCTTATTTGAATAATGCTATACCACGTTCGATCATTCGTAGATGTGAATTGTGTATTGAACAATTGGGTTTACATTTCGAGCAACTACTTTAGATTTTGTATGTTTGTCCTAACTATCCAATAGCATTTTAGTTGTAAATAATTAATTTAATTTGTTAAAAATAATATTGAAAAATTAAACAAATTAATATTCTGTTTTATTTGTTTATTTGAAGTTAGGAATTTATACTGTGTTTAAAAACACAATCTAAACGATCATCTTAATTACTTGTAATGCCCAAATCGAAAATGTAAAAAAAAATATTATTTTCCCATAGATAATTAAAAATGCATCGAACCTTAAAAATCGAAATACCTCAAAAACGGCTAACTAAAACGAAAACTCACAGGAGAGCTTTTTTATGTTGAAAAGTGCGAAGAATCAGTTTTTTTATTCAAAAAGCACTGTGAAAAAATTTTCGGTCATTTTAATACACTACAGGTACAGTAGAGAGCGCCCTCTAGCGGCTACAGTAAAACTATACCCATGGTTCGTTTTGTCGTACCAAAAAACCATTGTATACCAATTTTCACTGTTATACATCAAATATTGTTCGAAATATTTAAAAAAAACTATTTTAGAAAGTAAATTTAAACACCCTGTATTTCGGAAGCCACGCATTGTTCGACCCATGCTTATATAGACTTTATGCATTAATTTTAAAAGTTCTATCGAATCTTAAAGTTATGCAACAATAAACTGAAACACCCTGTATATTGGAACTTAACCATCTAAGGTGTCACCCAGGAAGGTTCCACGACTGTTGACACCAATGAACTGTCCCATTTGTACAATGAAACGATAATGCGGCCAACATACGAGAAAGAGGTCCGAGAGAGAGATGGAGCTGGTCAGGGCAAAAAGCTCGCGGACTTGAATGAATTGCATAGGAAACCGAGGATTCTTAGAGAAGATTTAAAAGTTATTCAAGCAACTGGAACGAGATAAAATCCTAGAAACGTAATTATAATTAAAAAAACATTTTTTTTTTATTTATATATACATATGTATGAAACTTGCCAATAAATTCTCCTTTACACATTTGAAGAGATAAAAATTAGTATTTAACATAATTAATAATTCTGGTAGCAAAGAGATTACATGTCTGCTTATAATTAACGTAACTGCTCTGATATGCTAAATCTTACATATAAAAAATAAGAGCTCTACGAAATATCACAATAAATACATGTTATTTTCTATATATCTTTATAATGCTCCAAATAGTATTTATGCACATTTAAATTTATATTATTTTAAATGTAGTGGGAACACGTCCAGTTTTGTAGAGATTAAAGTGTACAAAGAAAAAACTTATACCTTATATATATATATGTGAAAAATTAAAGCTACAGCCTTTTGTTGGGTACTTCGACTCTTTATACTTTTTTTAATTCTCTCTAGCTTTCAATGGACTTTGCCATCATCATCAGGAGCTGTAATTATAATGATAACAGTAGCAACAAAAGTGTAAAATGAATTTAAATTGAATCAACTTACAGTAGTATGTGAGGATGTTGCTAATTGTTGTTTTCGTATAGGATGAGGGAAATGTTCAGTAATATGGTGAGAGCTGGATACATGGTACAATGGTTAAAATTATATGACAAGACAAGTTAATGACAGATTAAAAATTATTTAGAAAACATTAGAGCATTACGTTGTGAAGCTACTTGATGATTGCACAAATTGGTGGTCATGGAATAATGAGTGAGATGAACCTTTGACAGAAGGCCGAAGGTTGTCAATGTCTGTGTTGAAAGATGGAACGAATTGGGGGCGTGTGCCAAAACGTTGCCAAATCACTTCAGATGATGTGATTTTCAGAATGTTATGTAAGAAATTGTTAAACCGACCAGAGGCAGTTGAATAAACTATATTTTAATTAATGGGAATTTTAAATTAACAATTATTAATAAATCGTTAGAAGAGAATTATTAGATTTTGAGTAGAATTTAATTTGTTGGTGGAATCGGCCAAAACATAGATTATATTTATGGTTGTGAAAAGTCGAAATTTGGGGAGATATGTAAGTTCTTCTGTCAAAGGTTCATCTCACTCATTATTCCATGACCACCAATTTGTGCAATCATCAAGTAGCTTCACAACGTAATGCTCTAATGTTTTCTAAATAATTTTTAATCTGTCATTAACTTGTCTTGTCATATAATTTTAACCATTGTACCATGTATCCAGCTCTCACCATATTACTGGACATTTCCTTCATCCTATACGAAAACAACAATTAGCAACATCCTCACATACTACTGTAAGTTGATTCAATTTAAATTCATTTTACACTTTTGTTGCTACTGTTATCATTATAATTACAGCTCCTGATGATGATGGCAAAGTCCATTGAAAGCTAGAGAGAATTAAAAAAAGTATAAAGAGTCCTCTTTGCTTAAATTTTGTCGAAGTACCCAACAAAAGGCTGAAGCTTTAATTTTTCACCTAACTGGTCTAGACGACAATGACCACGTCTCAAGTTATATATATATACAAAATATTTGTGCACAATGGCATTAACAATACTGTAGATGCACAGTTTTTCATTATAATACAATATAGGTTATACCATAGTTCATTCTAGAAATTATGAATTCATGTTTTCTTTTCAAAACCCTTCCATGGCTAGGTTCTTTCTTGAGATGGGCTGGAAAATCAAACACAGATAGAACTGGCACCTTTTTTAGTACCTTATTTCCATGAACACTAACTTCATAATCATCTGTAGTGAAATGCCTTTCACAAATTACCGTTTTTGTACTGGGAGTAAAGTTTTCTCTTCTTATAGCATGTAACCACAACTTCCTCATGTTAGGATCTGTAGGTATCCTAAAAATCCAGATATTTTCTCGAATTACCAATTAGCAGATAATTCTCACACAAACATGAATGAGATGATTAAAACCAACCTGTGAAACTCAGTGGCGGCTCGTGCCAATTCAGTGAGGTAGTGCCAGAATGGAAGCCATAATTTTGAATCGATTCAAAATTGTAAAGAATAACTTATAACTTACCCCTGATAGTTAGTGGTCAAAGTTCTTGAGGTTCAATAAATCTATATGTCCAAAAAAAAATCAAAAATAAAACTATTTACACACGCGCACCAAATTATAAAACAAGTGTGGAGAAGTACCTATAACTTCAAAGTTTTCTATACATGAAGTCCATTCTTCTTTCTTTTTTGGTAGCAAAGTTTTCGATTACCTTATTATTAAAATTTTCAATGCCACTAACAAAATGTTTTTCTGCAGACAGCATTCCTAAAGCACTAAGCCTTTCTTCCTTCATTGTGTTTCTGAGGAAAGTTTTAATCCGTTTCAGCATTGAAAAAGAGCGTTCTGCTTCAGATGTTGACATCGGTATAGTGATTAAAATACTTAAGAGCTTAAGAGTTTCTTGAAACGTACAATTTAATCCTTCCTCGTTCAATAAAATGGATAGTGGAACAGCTCCAGAAGTAGTACTCAATTCTTCTCTCTGATATAATACTTGTAACTCAGTTTTAAGCCTGTTTTTGTCTAAAAATGAAAATTGTGTGCATGTGTCATTTAAATGTGCTTCAGGAAACTGATGTTTATAAACAGAAAACTTTTCAGACACAAATAAATTAGAAGCAACTAAATGCCCAGAAAAGTTAAATCTTGTTCTTATTTGCGATAATACTGCATCGCATATTTCTAACGCTTCCCGGTTTTTGCTGCCTTCTTCAACTTGCCTTTTTTTTCTTGCCGGTTCATCAGTTTCTCTCTGCACTCGTTCAATCTCGTCAATAATGCTATCCATTTGTTCTCGTATAGTTTGAATTGCTGCTTCAAAATTCTCTAAATCATTTTTGACCTTAACAGAATCGGTGCATACTTTTTGTAATTGGTTAAAGACAATTTCAACATGTGGCATTATTTTATGGAATATACTTAGCCAAAATACAAAATTTGTATCTTGCAGCTTTAATTTGTACCCACCGGCTTGATTAATCGACGAAGAATCGCGTGAAGTACTTTCTATATTGTCCATAACTTCAATCAGGTCCTTCCTATTTTCATAAACTGTATGAACACCTCGTGACTGAAAATTCCAACGTGTTTGGGAAGATCTTGGCAATCTGCGATTAACTATTTCATCCAAAATTTTTGTTCTTTGAGGAGACGTCGAAAAAAAAGAGCACAATCCAGATAAATTATGGAAAAATATTCTAGCCTGCTTATTGACAGAGCATGCGCTTGTCATAATTAGATTTAACTGGTGTGCATAGCAATGAACATAATTTGCAAGTGGATAAGTTTCCTTAATAATCTTTTGAACGCCATTCAATTCACCACTCATAACAGACGCACCATCATAGCTTTGAGCTATTAATTTGTTTGGATTTTGATCTATTAATGGATTTACAACATTTAAAACGCATGCAGCGATTGATTTGGCATCGTGTCCGTCGGGGACGTAAAATCTCCAAAATCTCTCAACTGGTTGTCCTTTACACAAATATCTGAAAATAATAACTAACTGAAATTCACAGGCTACGTCAGTCGTTTCATCGGCAATTACTGCAACAAAAGGAGAATTTGCAATCTCCTTCTTAACTTCTTCATGATAAACATCTAGCATGCACTCAAGAAGCTCGTTTTGAGTTGTTTTTGAGGTACCCTTGAAAAGTTTGGCACTTTGAATATGGACTTTCAATTCGTTGTCTAATTCGGCGCTAAAATTCACCAGCTCCTTAAATATGCCTCTGTTTTCCGAATTTTCCTTTTCATCGTGACCCCTTAAGGCTAACTCAAATGCTCCACAAAACCTTATACAATTAATAATTTTATTCAATACATATCGATTCTTATCCACTTGATTATTATGTTTAATTAGATCATTGCGATAAGCCGAATTGAGTTGAGTCCTTATATTTAATTTACCAAGAATAGAAAAGCTAAAAACATTATTCATATGGACTTTAGATTTTTCGTGGGTCTTCATTTTATCCCATATATGTATAAGATCATCTGTACCTTTTTTTGACCAAGTCTCGTCACCTCCAAATAGAACACATACAAAACAAAATAGTTTATTCGTTTCTTCACAACCACATATCCAGCTGTTTTTATCGTACACATTTTTATTAAATTTGCGACAGCGCGATTTTTGTCCGCTACCACTTTGTTTCTCAATTTTTAAATCGGGTATTGGCCGTCCTAATTCTTTAATTTGCAGTTTTTGATCCAGCGAAAAACCACTAAATGAGTTTTTTAATATCCCGATTTTATTCATTTTCACTAGTTTTAATAAAACAGTAAAAAATATGATCACAAAACAGAGCAGTTCATTAACACTAGACGTACTAAAACAAAAACGTTATTTCTCACTTTTCAGGTAAAAAAAGACCGAAATCAGCACTAGACGTAATCATAACGAAACGACCGACCGAACAAAAACACCGCCGATATCATTTGATAACGAATTACGACTGATGATGTGCCTGGCACAAATTATACTTGTCTTTCGCTATTCACCTCATATAAAAATGTGTATTGTAGCGTTATCTCTGTCGCTCGTATGCGATGCTGGTAAAATTTCTCTCTTTTTATTTGGGCCGGCCCGACATTGGCACAAGTTGATGACGTCAAGGTCAAGGCATGCTTTATATCTCGTCGCGTGGTTCGGGTGCTTGCGGTGTTGTCACGTTGTCAGTGTTGTCACTTCATATAATTTATACCAAAAAAAAAATGAAAAAGCAAAAAATAAAGTAAAACATTGAAGATTGAAAAAAATATTCTTTTTGAAGAAGACAAGGTAGTGCCATGGCACCGTGGCACTACCTCACGAGCCGCCACTGGTGAAACTTCATTTTCACATCTTTTCTGCGTCTATTGCAACAATTCACCGCACTGCAAGATTCAACCATTTTTAAACAAATATCACATAAAACAAGAGCTCTTGAAGGCTGTCCGGCATAAAAATGTTTATAATAATTGTTGCAAACTATCACTATTAATCATTAACGTCACTAAAGACAAACATTCACCAAAAATCCTTAGAACGTACTTTGAAGTTGAGTCATTAATTTTCAGATAATGATTGTAGAAGGAAGATAAACCAAAATATGTGTAAAAATTTAAAAAAAATTAAAAAAATGTTACCTTGTTTTATAAAATATCCTCCCGACAAGTATTTCAGTGCGGACCTGTATTTGATCGTGCGGTCTTGGAGCACATACCCTCCCGTGTGAGGACTTAAGTCACCTGATTCACGAGCCCTTTGTACTACATTAACAAAGGCACTAGGGGTTGATTGCACTCGATTGGGAAACCGATCCGCATAAATCCGTGTTGCCGTAGCAGCATTTTGTAAAATCAGAATCATGTCCACAAGTTCAGCATTTTCGTAAACATGTGCCATTTTTTATTTCGTTTGAGCCACGCAGAAACACCACTCACACGTTACCGACTGACACATCGAATGAATACAACTGAATAAAATAAATGAATAAAACATCGTGATAAGCGTTTCAAATTCTTTCGCTTTTTTGTTTCCGATTATATCCGTTGTTGCCAAACACGAGCACATATTATTATTGAGACAGGGCGGAACTCAAACTTCTAAAGGGCTATAACTTTGTTACTTTAATTTTACCACAAAAATGTTAAAGGAAAAAAACATTTCCATTGATCAGATCTACTCACTGTTAAAATAAATGACTCAACTTCAAAGTCACCCTGTATATGGAAATACCACAATGGACCACGATGTTTTGCCAATGTTTTGCCCTGACTAGCGCTATCCTTCTCGTTTCTCATTCTAGCCGCAATGAATTCGCGTTACGCCTGTTCCATCAGTGTTGACAGTTCATTGGTTGACACCCGAACAAAAATTGGACAGGTTGGAAATTTCGGAGCCATTTGAGAACTTTGACCAACGATTCTGACGTTTTGGCACACATTGTGATGGCCAATGAGACTTATCTTAAAAACAGGATATTGAAACTGAATAAACGAGCTATCTGATCCATATGATGGCGCAGCAGAAAAAAAATTAAAGCCCATTGACTAAAAAGAAAAAGGCAAAAATTTTACAAAAAATTTTCTTGCGCTATCTGTTACAATTGAATGAGAACCGGTGCTTCTAAAATTTTTCGGCTAAATACACCTATGAACTAGAATCTTAAAGCTTCAAAAATATCATTTTTAAAGTCACCGAAATACACCGAATACAGTCAAAGGTCATCGAAAATTTTGGATGTTTTCCTTGCTCGCTTTTTTTTGAGTAATATCATCCTGCACGACAGTTTGAACGTCAGTAACGTGTCAGCCAGGTGGGTTCATCGACTGTCAACACCTGAACAAGAATTGCTCAAATTGAAAATTTCAAAAAGTCATTTGGGAACTTTGTGCAGCGATTCTGAATTTTTGGTACAAATTGTGACGGTGACAAGACATCATTGGGCTCCTGAGACAAAAACAGAATCGAAGCAGTGGGCTTGTAAAGGTTTAATTTTTCCCTAAAAAAAGGAAAGTATTGCCTATATTACACTCTCTTACAATGAGAATAACTACAGTAGAAAGGGGATATATTTCAGCTTCCAAATACACATATACATATGTATAATGGAGTATATCCACCCTATACATTATCTTCCGATTCTGCGTCATCCTCCGGATGTCACCCCTTGCCATCTGGCTCTCCCGGATCCTTCGACACCGATAACTTCATAAGTCGCCATGTCTCTCCAATATGGTGCGATCTCACATCCTTGCACTTTCTGCTAACGTAGTTATTCATCCAGTTTCTTGGAAAAACGTGAGCGGTAAACGTGACAAGTTCTGTGTCCAGGGTCGCCCGAAAATTGATTTTGTAAAAATTGAACTGATTAATAAATTTCTTGTAATTAATTGGATTCCTTATGTAGTTTACGATGTGTCGGAAAAAAATATTTCCTTCTTCAGAGCTCTAGAAAAGGAATTTTTAAAACACTCTCTTTTTAAAATCGAAGTAAAAAATACTAATTTTGGTTAAGACGTTATGTAAAATGCGCCATTTAAGCTCACCCGCGAGTTTGATAAACAAGATATCAGTTCCCAACGTATACAATCAAAAAAATTAATAACAAAACAAAGATAAAGTGCTTAGATGGATTTTTGAAATACGAATAGAAAGTTATTTCCGTGTTCGAATATCAAAGAAAAAGAAATTAAAGCGAACTCACCCTTTTACTGTGGTGGTTAAAAAATAATCCAACGTTATGCACATCTTAGACTTCATTTAGACTGCAACTGTTTAATATAACAAAAGCGGGGTACAGCTAGACACAAATTGATGGAAAGAAGAAACGGTGTTTCTGAATAGTAAAAATATGAACTATTTTTTGTTATATTTGACGTTTTGCCTTTTTGTCGATACATATTATCTGGTGGTGGTTATTGTATCAATGCATACTTAAATCTGCTATGTATGTTCCTTTGTTTACTTTTTGATTTCCGACATTTCCTGCAAAATCCTATTTTTATAATGACCGAGTCTAGATAGACTCGTTTCAGGATGTTCTTCGACTTCGTGCAGCACTGCTTCCTCAATTTCAGGTGTTCTCACACTTAGAGGTCTACCTTCAGACGTTCCTTTTTGGGCAGAACCAGTTTCAACAAGACGACGATGAATATTAGAAAAGGTTCGACTATCGGGCAAAGCACGATCGGGATATCTCTGGTGATAAATCCGTCTGACTTGCTCACCATTACCGTCGGCAAGGCCATATACGTAACGCATTTCCGCCATTTCTGCATTTGAATAATCCACCATTATTAAAACTAAATAATGAAAAAGACGTCACAGCGATCAGATTTGAATAACAGAGACTTGTCAGATGTCAAATTCCAGAGCAACTACATTAATTTTCTCGGACAATAGAACGGTTTTTATTTCTTTACTCAAAAATGGCGCATCGAAGGAAAACAGTTCAAGAGAGATCATTTGTTTTAAATTGAATAAGGAATCCAAAAATAATTTACATTTAGCAAAAAACCATTGGCGTACAATTTTTTTCTTAAAAACTATCGAAGTCAATACCGGTACGCACGTCACTGTTAAAGCTAAAAATATGCAGCTTTATTAACTCTCACTATGTACTAAATACACTGATCAACAGCCAAAAAATATCCTAAATAAAATCAACAAAATATTACTATTTTTAATGTGCTAAAACCGGAATGAAACTTATTTTTTCAATATTAGTTCAAGTTTTAGAGATACGGTAATTATATGTGTTCCTGCTGTGACAGTGTTAATATACTGTAATTCACAAGAATGCACGTGCTACATTTTTATATTCGGTAAGGAAAGATGATGTAATCGGCATGATTGTGTTACGTTATACATACGTGTACATTATATTGTTTTATATTAGCCATTTTTTCCTCAGTTGGCTGACAGCGTTCATGCAAGATGTCTCGAAAGTCTGTAAACAATCCAGATCAGTTTTGTTACGTGTGTGGTGATGTGACTTTTGCGTCTCAGAGACGGTCTATTACTCCGCTAATAACAAAGGCACATCAGCTTTATTTCGGTTGTAAACTAGGTGATCAAGACAAACAGTGAGCACCCCACATCTGCTGTAATACATGTGCGTCAAGTCTGAGGAGCTGGTTAAATGGCAAAAACGGCCTATGCGCTTTGCTGTCCCAATGGTTTGGAGAGAGCCTACAAATCATATTAATGATTGTTACTTTTGCATGGTACCTTGTGTTGGACAAGCCACAGGTGTGTCCAAGAAAAAAAAATCGGTTATTAACTACCCAAACATACCATCTGCGATGAGACCTGTGCCTCACAGTGACGAACATCCTATTCCAAAACCCCCAGAATCCTACACTGGCGAATCAGAAAACGAATCAGATCACGGCGATCGAGTGATTCGTCAGGAAGAAGATATGCCATCAACGTCAAGAGATCCTGATTTTATACCGGGCACGTCATGCCACCAACCGCACAAAATAACACAGTCAGAATTAAATGATCTTGTAAGAGATTTAGAACTTCCAAAATGTAAGGCAGAGTTACTTGGATCAAGACTGCAGCAGTGGAACTTGTTAGAAGACGATGTTTCGGTATGTGTTTTTCGTAAACGCCACAAAGACTTAGAACCATTTTTCAATATGGAGAATAACTTGGTTTTCTGCAGTAACATTAACGGCTTACTGGCGGCTTTAAATATAAAATATAACCCAGAAGAATGGAGATTGTTTATAGACAGTTCAACATTGAGTTTAAAGGCAGTGTTATTGCATATTGGAAATATTTTACCATCTCTTCCTGTAGGGTATGCAGTTAACATGAAAGAATCATATGACAATATGAAGTACCTATTGACATGCATAAAATACGATGAGCACCAATGGCATATTTGTGGCGATTTGAAAGTTGTTGCACTTTTACTTGGGCTGCAGCTAGGCTACACAAAGTTTTGCTGTTTTTTGTGTGAATGGGACAGTTGGGCAAAGGCACTTCATTACACCAGACAAAACTGGCCTGTTCGTCAATTCCTAGAGCCAGGTCAAAAAAATGTACAGCATATGCCATTAGTAGATTCGAAAAAAATTTTATTACCACCACTGCATATCAAGTTGGGCCTAATGAAAAACTTTGTCAAGGCATTAGATAGAGATGGGTCAGCTTTTCAATACCTGCGTCAGAAATTTCCAAGACTAAGTGAGGCAAAGGTTAAAGAAGGTATTTTTGGTTGGGCTACAGATTCGAAATATTTTGAAAAATACACAGTTTGAAAACACTTTAACAGGTATTGAAAAAACTGCTTGGAATGATTTCCGTCTGGTGGTCACTAATTTCTTGGGAAATAGAAAAGTGGACAACTATAAAACCCTTGTCAAAAATATGCTGTCATCGTATCAAAAGATGGGCTGTAATATGTCTCTCAAGATACATTTCCTACACTCGCATCTGGACTTTTTTCCTGACAATTCCGGAGCCGTAAGTGATGAGCACGGTGAACGTTTTCATCAGGATATTTCAACAATGGAAAAAAGGTACCAGGGAAAGTGGAATCCTTCCATGCTTGCAGACTACTGTTGGACTCTTGGTAGAGATGCTCCAGAAACGATCCATAAAAGAACAGCAAAAAGACAGCGCATATAGTGATTCTTATAAGTATATGAATCTTGTTACTTTTTTTAATATATCCTTAAAAATAAAAAGTTTTTTTTCTAAACCGCAACTAATTTTTTTATTTCATTGTCATTTTTGGATGCACCCCAAAATTAACAAAGAAGTGCACTTTTCCCACAAGATACAATTAAAAACTAAAATTTGTTGTCCAGTGATATCAACGGACTATCTGTAGGGGTATTAATAAATTTCCATTTTTTCCTAAAACTTCAATACCCCGAGTTTTTGTAAGGAAACATTTTTGGACCATCATTAAATTCTACCCGTAGCAAATCGTCGCGAGGTTTTCGTTAGCGCGTGCTGAAGAAAGTGGATTGAATTGAAGTTCTTCTGCTATAAGCAAAGGAAGCGAAGTATATTTATAGTTTCTTTTCTATTCTGTTTCACAGAAAGGACGTAATGGCACGATACGAAACCCTGTACCATCAACACCGGCCGAGGGCATTGGATGCGCTGGACGCTTTGCCAGAATTAAGACATGCAACCCAACTGAAATCGAAAATTTTATTTTCAGTAGTAGTGGTAAGTCCCATAGTTTATTTATCGAAAATTAACTACGCTGCTATGCGAAGTCCGTCGCAAAAACTTTGTTGCTCCTACTAAATATTCGATAACCTCGATTTTTTGTATTTTCTGTCACCTTATCTATATAGTTATTTTCCTAACCAGTGCAAAAAGATACTTTCCGCAAGAGTTAGGAAGCATTTTTTTCTACCAGCGCGTAACAGGAAAAAACAAAGTTGGGGTTTTCCTTTTCAGAAACAACTACCCTTGAAATAACAAAGGTAATGTGTAGTGAAACGAGGGCGACCAAGTAAAAAAAAAAATAAAGGAAAAAGTACTCACTCTCCAGTTGACGAGAAGGGCTAAGTACGTCTCTGCCCGAAATCATACCGCTCAAACAGAAAATGAAATCAGCTGATGCGCTACCGAGCAGACGCCGGCGGTGGTGCAGACCACGAACAGAGGTAACAAATATGACGGCGTTGCCGCGTTTTCAGTTTTTAGGTAAACGTACTTTATAGGTATTGTTCGAAGTTATCGCCGTTTGATTCAAAAACACAGGTGCGTGCACGACGGAGCCAAGCGTCGGTGCAGGCTTTGAGAATGGAGTCCCTCCCCCGAATGCAAGCACCAGCTTGTTCAATTCTGAGACGAAGTTCGTCAACCGTATGCACTTCAGTTTTGTACACTAAGCGTTTCATTTCTCCCCAAAGAAAAAAAGCACATGGTGTTAAGTCTGGAGACCGCGGAGGCCACGCTACGGGTCCATTACGTCCGATCCACCTATTCGGAAATAATTCATTCAAAAACTCACGCACTTCGCGTCTAAAATGGGGCGGTGCACCATCGTGCAGAAACCACATTGATTGTCTTACACTTAATGGCACATCTTCTTACAAGGAAGGCAAAATGTTGCGTAAAAAGTCTAGGTATTGCATCCCGTCCAATCGATTTGGGAGAATAAATGGTCCAATGAGCATACCGTTCACCATGCCAGCCCAAACATTCACCGAAAATGTTTGTTGAAAATGTGCCCGACGGACAGCGTGCGGATTTTCAAAATATAAACAATATTTTACCTTTGGTGCAATAAATTCTTTTACAAATTTAATTGTATCAGCTTCAAAGTTGTTCTTTGATAATTGAACAGATATTCGCTGTTTGTTCACATGTAATCTACTAATTACTGGATCAGCTGGTTCGAGGTTTACTTCGGAAATAATAATTTGATTTTTGCACAATTTACTGCTGTATCACTAATTGGAATATTTATCGTGGGATTTTCTATATTAGAATAAACGGTGTGTCCTGATGAATCATTTTCATTTTCATCAATTTTATCTAAATCATTGGGTTGAGGTGCGATCGAATAGTTATCGGTCTGATTGGGAATATTGGAAATATTCGATGGACCTGCTTGATTTTCAAGATTTCTATTAAATTCTTTCATGTATTGTGCCAGTGGAGTCGGTGCTCCTGTTTCATTAACATTTACTTCTATTCTAGATAAAAAGTCCGCATTTGTGTTTGATTTGCCTTTCCTGTAAACAATGTCAAAATCATGTTCTTCTAATCTTAAGCGCCATCTTAATAATTTTGAACTAGCATCTCTAACTGAAAATAACCATTGGAGGCTTTTGTGATCTGTTACAATAGTAAACTTACGTCCGAAAATATAAGGTCTGAAATATTTTACTGCATATACGATACTTAGAAGTTCCTTTTCTGTCGTGCTATACTTTGTTTCTGAATCACTTAATGTTCGTGAGGCGTACGCTATTGGTAAATCTGAGCCTAATTTACCTTGGGATAATATTGCGCCGATTGCATAATTACTCGCATCTGTAGTTATCAAGAATGGTTTGGAAAAATCCGGATATTGGAGTATCGGATCGTTTGTCAATAAAGTCTTGCATAATTCGAAACATTTAATATAATCTGCGTCATTGGGATTAATAATTGCAACTTTTTTTAATCTGATTGTCAATGGCTTAGTGATTTTCGCAAAATCTTTTATAAACTTACGGTAATAACCTAAAAGTCCAAGGAAGCCTTTAATTTGCTTCTTAGTTTTTGGTATTTTAAATTCTGTGATTCTACTGACCAAACATGAGTGTTGCGAAAGTTATTCACCCCATTACGCGTGAACGTAGATTCGTCTGTCACCGATATGCACTTCAAAAAGTCCGGATTATTGTCATGTTGATGCAACAACCACTCACAAAACCGCACTCTTGCTGGAAAATCGTCAGGTTGAAGGGCTTATACACGTTGGACGTGAAACGGATACAGCCCCTCTTCACGCAGCGTTTGCCACACTTTAGTTTTTGATACTTGCACTTCTCTAGCCACGTCTCTAGTGCTTGTTGTTTTTTGAAACGCAATCGTTTATACGGGTTCGTTTACCTCTACACGCGTAACCGTAACCGTCGGTTGAAGGTTGCATACTGACCTGACACACTGACCCCGACCCAGTTCTGTCGTCGGGTTGAGCTAGTGTCCAAGTACCACTCGGGGATGTCGCGGCTACAGGACGGTATTCAGATATTTTTGATATTATATATTGTAACAATTTACTCAAGTATCAAATGAAATCAGCCTCCAGAATGTGACAACTGTCTTTCATTTATTTTGACAATGACATAATATTTCAAATGGCAAAATCCATATAAATTTGTCTCCTAAAAAGTCTAGTTTCTAAGATACACGGTGTCAAAGTTCATTTTTTTAATTCTTCATCAATCTCTCAAAGATCCTTGTGCCGATTTAGTTGAATTTTGGCAGAGTTACTTATTGCAATCAGACGCTAACGTTACCGGTAACTAAAAGATAATTAGGAACTCCAGTGGCGTCGCAGGGAACAGAGTTACGAATAATACCGACAAAAAAAATGGAAGCAACGATGATTAAAAACAAATCGAATATTTTTGAACTAAGCAGATGAAAATACAACTTTTTTCTCTCTTGGTATCCTACATCGTTTTCGATGCAGAAAATCATAAATAAAATAGAAAATATATTTTTAAAAACAAGCTTTGATTTGGCTGTGCATAGAATGAACCAAAAATTCAAAAAAAAATCCGATTGGAAATATTTAAACAATAATGAAATCTCTGCCTATCTCAAATTTTCAAATGAAAGCCTGTTACACCCTGCTGTCAAAACGCAGCTCGCTTTTACTTGAAACTTGAGATGGAGGAGATTCATCATCGTTTAACACGTTAAACGCCTTGGCGGTCCCATGGGACCGCTCGACAACGGGCCTACCACGCCACGGCGGTCCGTGTGGACCGCTTTGTATTTCATTTATTTCCATGGTGACTCCAGCCAGAGGTCCATATTTAAATTCATTTTAGAGTTAGACATGGACCGCTGTGCCTTGTATGGATTATACCTATATGCCAACTTTTTCGTGTATTTTTGTTTTAGACAGAGTTATTAATTTTGGTTTTATTCACATCATTTATTTCCTACTAAGTCTACACAACGACTTTGACAAAAACAAACAATATTACAGTGAAAATGCATATATAAAATAAGTTATGATATAGGGATACAAAATATAAGATAATTTCATTAATTTATGACTTGTTTCGAAACAGTCAAGGCAATAGTGGGGTTTCCTTCACAACTTTTGGAAATCTATTTTTTGTTATTTCACCCCTTGTTTTTTATTATAACATCCTTTACAATACCGTCTAACTTCATGTGACTTTCCTCCTTCTTTTTCAGTACATGTTCGTCTTGTGTCAGCTTTTGACGTAGAAGGTAGATTAGAAACATTATTTGTTGGAAACATGACTTAGGCGCTTTGGCCTGATGGACATTTTTCTAACATTTTATTTGGCGTTTAACGTGTTAAATATAACCAATTGTAAAAAATATTTTCAAAATTTTAGTTCATCAGTTGAAAGGCTAAATAAAAGCTTGTTTTCAAAAACTATTTTTTAACTTATGTACTTGTTACTGTTTAGTATCTATGTCAAATAACTGGTTTGGTTATTTCTATACAAGTTTCATATTTATATTTCATTGATAGGACTTCATACATCTTTTTATCGTATCAGTATTATAAAATTTCGGTATATATAAATCATATAACGATGAACCAATGTTTTTCGGCTTTCGCTATATGAAATTTAGAATTACCTTATATGCTTATCGTGTTCCTCTCATTTGGTCGTTTCATTTGACATCCATCTCACAGCGGTGACCATAAAAATTATAAATCGCCATTCAGCAGCTTCCGCCATATTGGATCTAGAATGACGTCACTTTGCTTACTACGAGGGATGTCTTTTAAGTTTTGCATATATACTAAGTGACATATAAATCCGAACACCCAGTTTAAATGGTTTTATTTTAATAAAATTTTGTATAAGTACTTAATGAAGCATAATAAGTAAATGATAAACATTTCAAAATGATTGCACTGCTTTAAAGCCCTTTGACCTTTAATAATGTGTGGATGCACCCTGATGTGCTACGCATTCTCCAACGCGTCTAGGCATGCTTCTGATCAGGTGGTCAATGTCCTCCTGTGGTATCTCATTCCAGGCCTCTCGAAGTGCTTCTAGAGTCTGAGGAGGACGTTGCAAATTGAGCAATCTCCTACCCATCATATCCCACACGTGCACAATCGGGGATAAGTCGGGAGATCTTGGTGGCCATGGTAACAATGTGACATCATTATGTTGAAAGAAGTCTATTGTGACTCTTGCAACATGTGGTCGGGCATTATCTTGTTGGAAAGTTGGATCTGCCAGGGTGTGAAGATAGGGTAAAAGATGGGGTTCTAGAACTTCGTGGATATAACGCTGCGCGTTCATGTTACCTCTGATGAAGATTAAAGGTGACCTGGAACCATAAGCTATAGCACCCCAAACCATAACTCCAACAGTGTGATGAACATGTCCTTCAACAAAAAACTGTGGATTCCTCCTTTCACCACGTCGCCTTCTAACCCTGGCACGACGATCGTGCATACCTAAACAAAATCGAGACTTGTCACTAAAGACAATACTGTTCCATTCCTGATCCCAGAGTGACCGTTGTCCGCACCACTCAAGGCGATTACGTCGGTGTTCTCGAGTTAAAGGGAGGACCCAGTGTGGCCGGTATGAAAACAAGCCAAAACTTCTCATTCGTCGGTAAACACTTCGCATGTCAATAGGTCTTCCGTGTTCTGCAAACCATTCATTTGCAGTGGACCTGGTAGTGGAGAAACGGTCCCTTAAGGCCAATAATCTTACGCGGCGATCTTCACGGTCTGTTGTTCTACGGCGGCATCCAGTGCCCCTTGCTCTTTGCGTACGGCCTTCTCGAAGCCATGCCTGACAACACCTAACCACAGTGTCTACACTTCTTTGCACTCTAACTGCAATTGCCCGAAAAGAAAGTCCAGCTTCCCGAAGTCCCACTATACGGCCCCTATCAAGCTCACTAAGTTGACGAAATCGTACAGGTCTCCGTACTCTAGGCATCGTAACCGATCGTAAAGGATGTCAAGAACCAAAATCCGCCAACGTTGATTCTTTACTGCGGCTGAAATATTCATTTTTAGAGCGTTAGTGAATTAAAAAAAAGCAGTATAAAAACCGGAATGTCCAACTGATAAGGTTGACAATTTTTTCACTTGTTATTTACAGTAAGATAAATACATTCACCAACTTTCATTAAAATAAAACCATTTAAACTGGGTGTTCGGATTTATATGTCAGTATAGAATTACGTCACCACGCTTGTTGTGTTTCTCTCATCAGGCCCTTTCATTCCTTGCCCAAATCATAGGAGTGACTGTGAAAAACGTAAATCGCCTTTTTGCGACTACCGCCATATTTGATTTAGAATAACGTCACTCTGCTTATTGTGTTCCTCTCACCAAGCCCTTTCATCTAATACTACATTTCGTAAGGGTTATTATAGACATAATGAATCGCAATTTTGTAGCATCCACCATATTGGATTCAAAACGGTGGCAGTTTGTACTATCATACAAACCAAACACGTGTACAAAATGTAAACATGGTTAAAGTTAAATGGTTCCAGGATTTGTCCCATACACACACACAAACAGGGTAACTTGAATAAAGGCTTGTAAAAATATTTTTATTACATTGCAAAAAATTAAAATAACCTCAATTCAGTTCTATCAGTACACAATATTTATTTACTATAAGTCATTTTTAAAATGTAAGGAACGGAAAGAAACAACGCTTTGACAAGATATTTACAAAAATGTCGGAAACGTTCACCTACGGCTTTAACGCTTTCATATTTTAATAATCTAACATGTAATAAACTTGTTTTGATTTTTTCTTCTGAAACAAAGCGAGTTACAACGTGATACCAAAGACAAAAAAGTTACTGCCTAAAGTGCATGTTTTTCAATACTATACGAGAGGCTGCCCCGCTAGACGACAACGAAATTCATAATTATCTTCTAGTTAGTGCTAACTTACAGTCTTATTGCGACGAGCAGCCCTGAACATATTTTCGCAAAATTCCTTTGTCTACTGC
Organism: Acanthoscelides obtectus; assembly: GCA_963669975.1. NCBI lineage: Eukaryota > Metazoa > Arthropoda > Insecta > Coleoptera > Chrysomelidae > Acanthoscelides > Acanthoscelides obtectus. The sequence goes on along the minus strand of CAVLJG010000001.1, from coordinate 7,445,619 downwards.
GATGGGAAGTGAACGTTGTCAAAAACATGAATCATCTCATTCACGGAGAATCAAGGTTTTCCGTGGAATGTCAGACGAAACGAGGAAATAAGCACAATGAAAAAGGAGGAAAATTCGCGTCCAATCACGGCAGAAATCATTCCAAACAGAGGAAAAGCATTTATTTCTGGAAACGAACAGACGATCGCGATCGTCCGATATTCAACAAGACGGTGATAAATTTCATTCAGGCTCTTGACCCAGTTTCCTCCATTTTCCACCCCACGAAGTGACAAAAGGTAGGTGCTGAATTTCAATACCAATTTGTAAGTCCTATAAGGTTCAACTGTGCGTGTTCGTATCCTAATTTGATTTCAAACTCCAGTACGCTGTTTAGAAGCAGCCATGTTTACTTCCTCGAGCAGCAGTGAAGGCAGAGCCTAACTACAGGTGGCGGTGTTTCGCAATTAATGCGAAATGGTCGCAGAGAATATCACAAAACTCTGGTGAGGATTGCAAAGCTTCTCTGGGAGGCCATAGGATGATCCTTTGCGTAAAAGCCGTTTTACACACAAGAGAATTACTCCGAAAATTATGGTCATAATTATGCCGAACATTTTTGCTGTAAAAGAATTCTTGTGAAAGTTTTCATGGTAAAAATATAAAACCCGTTCTATAGAATATGCGCGAGAATCGGCGCAGAGGGTTATTTCCGTGCATGTCATTATCAAATGTCAACGTCAACAACATAACCTCACTTAACATTTGTGAGTGTGGTAATGTTCTAGTCGTACGAAGAAGCGTTTATTGTTATTGTTTATTCATAATGTCGTGGAATCGGGAAGAAGTTACACTGTTGTTGGAGGTGTACCAAAAATGGCCAAACCTGTACAAGATGAAGTCAACCAACTACAAAAACAGAAATTTGCGGCGTCAGGTGCTGGATGCGATAGTCCAAGCATTGAGAAGTTTTATAATATACTAAGTGACATATAAATCCTAACACCCAGTTTAAATGGTTTCATTTTAATAAAATTTTGTATAAGTACTTAATGAAGCATAATAAGTAAATGATAAAAATTTCAAAATGATTGCACTGCTTTAAAGCCCTTTGACCTTTAATAATGTGTGGATGCACCCTGATGTGCTACGCATTCTCCAACGCATCTAGGCATGCTTCTGATCAGGTGGTCAATGTCCTCCTGTGGTATCTCATTCCAGGCAACCACCAACTCCTCTCGAAGTGCTTCTAGAGTCTGAGGAGGACGTTGCAAATTGAGCAATCTCCTACCCATCATATCCCACACGTGCTCAATTGGGGATAAGTCAAGAGATCTTGGTGGCCATGGTAACAATGTGACATCATTATGTTGACAGAAGTTCATTGTGACTCTTGCAACATGTGGTCGGGCATTATCTTGTTGGAAAGTTGGATCTGCCAGGGTGTCAAGATAGGGTAAAAGATGGGGTTCTAGAACTTCGTGGATATAACGCTGCGCGTTCATGTTACCTCTGATGAAGATTAAAGGTGACCTGGAACCATAAGCTATAGCACCCCAAACCATAACTCCAACAGTGTGATGAACATGTCTTTCAACAAAAAACTGTGGATTCCTCCTTTCACCACGTCGCCTTCTAACCCTGGCACAACCATCGTGCATGCCTAAACAAAATCGAAACTCGTCACTAAAGACAATACTGTTCCATTCCTGATCCCAGAGTGACCGTTGTCTGCACCACTCAAGGCGATTACGTCGGTGTTCTCGAGTTAAAGGGAGGACCCAGTGTGGCCGGTATGAAAACAAGCCAAAACTTCTCATTCGTCGGTAAACACTTCGCATGCCAATAGGTCTTCCGTGTTCTGCAAACCATTCATTTGCAATGGACCTGGTAGTGGAGAAACGGTCCCTCAAGGTCAATAATCTTAGGCGGCGATCTTCACGGTCTGTTGTTCTACGGCGGCGTCCAGTGCCCCTTGCACTTTGCGTACGGCCTTCTCGAAGCCATGCCTGACAACACCTAACCACAGTGTCTACACTTCTTTGCACTCTAACTGCAATTGCCCGAAAAGAAAGTCAGGCTTCCCGAAGTCCCACTATACGGCCCCTATCAAACTCACTAAGTTGACGAAATCGTACAGGTCTCCGTACTCTAGGCATCGTAACCGATCGTAAAGGATGTCAAGAACCAAAATCTGCCAACGTTGATTCTTTACTGCGGCTGAAATATTCATTTTTAGAGCGTTAGTGAATTAAAAAAAAGCAGTATAAAAACTGAAATGTCCAACTGATAAGGCTGAAAATTTTTTCACTTGTTATTTACAGTAAGATAAATACATTCACCAACTTTTATTAAAATAAAACCATTTAAACTGGGTGTTCGGATTTATATGTCACTTAGTATATGAACCAAGATCTCGATTTCAAAAATAAGTTTAAATCAACGACGTCTTTTGTCTTTCCGATTATATTGGACATCATACTCGTTAAGGTTATGTCCATTCGAAAATATTACTCTAATACGCAGGCGTATCATATGAATTACTCGGAAATTTTGTTTGCTTGTGTCATACAGGTTGTAGAGGAAATCTTGAATATTTTTTCCATGCAAATTTTCGGCATAATTATGACTATAATTTTCGGAGTAATTCTCTTGTGTGTAAAACGGCTCTAAGAGGGCAAAATTAACCAATTATATCAAAGAAAGCCCTCTAGCTACCAAAACTTCAAATATTATGAAATTTGAAGCCCGAAAATAGCTTTTTTCAACTAGGCACAGTTTTTTACGGAAACCTTTGAATACCCCACACCTCTTTATTTTTAGAGATACAGCAAAAATTGTCGAACAAGAACGATTCACATTATTCTCGCAATTAACGACCAGTTATTTTTTTGTTATGTTAATATAGCGGAGGCTACAGAAATATCATTTTTTTAGATTCAAGATTGCAGTTACGCCCCAAGCGGTCATTTCAGAAACTTGAAAATTTTTCCAAGTTTTTCTGTTGGTCGTTTCAGTAATAAGTGTTCTTGCCACAAGCCTCTACGGAGGATAGCTTCCCAGATACGGTACCTCGCATTGTTAGTTGGCCACCCTGTACGTTGTGCTACATCTCTGTATTTAACAATACTAGTAAAAGTACTAATAGGGCAGTTAATATTCCAAAGGCTTGACCTTCAAGTAAAGTATTTTGAAGAACTCACTTAATGATATGTGAATATTTCAGGATGTGAGTCTATATGAAAAATTAATGTTAGTTTCCAGATCGATGGATTGGTAGAAGAGGTGCCATTGAATGGCCCCCAAGATCGCCAGATTTATCACCTTTGGATTTCTTTATGTGGGGTCATTTAAAAAGCAAAATCTATGCTACTCAGCCAACATCATTAGAAGACCTGCGACAAAGAATTGTGAATGAGTGCCTACAAATAACTCCTCAAATATTGCAAAATGTACGGCAACCTTTTTGAGCAATATCTTTATTATTGTATGGAGAGTCATGGTGGCCATTTTCAAAATTTACTTGCCTAACGGGCCAGTTCATTCTTCATTTTTAAATTACTTTGCTGCCAAATGTATTGATCTCCACTAATGATGATGTATTAGTTTTATCTAAGCTTTAAATCAATAAATCTTTAAAACTACTGAACTAAAGTACATTAGAAAACAAAATCGACGGGTCTGTGCGTTTTAAAAAAAAAATGCGCTGCCAGTAAATGCGTCTGTTTCGTTTTCAATGCGCCACCCTGTATATAGTACGCATAAAATTTTCTGTCAATATGCCTGTGAGGAATTTAATTTTGTATGTGACAAGTTTTATTTTCTTTAAAATGTAAGCTGAGTGTCCACCTTAAATGTTGGTCTAAAAAAATTCCTAAACATTTGATACTGTCCGCTCTGCCAGTTTTTAAATTTGTAATGTTTATTTTGGAGGAAATATTTCAATAATCGGGTAGATGTCTCGCGTATGATGAAATGCAGAGCAAGCAATGTATACTTTATCTGAAGTCACTTGAAATAGCATAAAAACCTTTGGTCGGCGCGTCCTTTGTAATTTCATGACGTATCATAGGCGTGCGGTCATTTATTTAGAACGATAATAATAATGTTTTTATATCACAATAAATGGATTTTACTATCTTCTTATTTTTTTGATTTGGGATAAAAAATACTTATATTGGGAGTTTAATTTATGTTGACTGAAAGTTAAGAAATGGAAAAATTACAGAATTCCAACGTTTGACATAGGCAAATATTTACATAGCAGGTAGGTATATAAAAAGGTATATAAAGACTTACATTATAGGTATTTATATATCATCCTCGCCTTCGGAGCTGTCGCTAGAGTCATCTTGTAGAGGAATTACAACGGGATTTACAGGAGGCAAAACACAATATTCATTTTCTTTTTCAATAATATGCCTAGAACACTGCTTCCATAGGTCTGTGGCAGCAATATGAGATACTGCATCTCTTATTGTGGCCAATAGCGATTCACTTAATTGAGGGGTCTGATTATGTTTTCTTACTTTTTTTTTAAAAGCAGCCCAGACCAACTCAATCGGGTTAAAAATGCAGTAATAGGGAGGTAGACGTATTACTTCATGGCCATTTTGCTGAAGCAGATTGTCAACAACATACTCTTTTTCAAATTTTTGTCTTTTAATATGATCCAATAATATGGCTTTGGTTGATTTTTGTGGTATTTCCATTCCCTTATCCTTCATAAAATCAATAATGTCTTGTTTTTTTGTGCCTGTATTCGGAATTTTGTTTTTCTGTCGGGAATGGTATGGCGCATTGTCCATGATAATCACTGAATTTGGGGAAATGTTTGGTATTAACTGCTGCTCTATCCACTTTTCAAATAAGTCGGAGGTCATGTCCTCATGATAGTCGGCACATGATTCTTTGATATTTTTGACAGATAACAGCAAGGCATTAGGTATAAATCCATTTTCACTGCCAGCATGGAGAATAATGATTCGTTTTCCACGGTTGCATGGTGCATTTATAATGCACTTGTTGCTATCGTCAACCCAGCCGTACTGCATAACATCATGGGTATCATACCACGTTTCATCCAGGTAAATCAGATTTCTTTTCTGCTATCTATAGATTTTAACTTTGTGCAAAAATTCTTGGCGCAATTCAACGATTCGAGACGACTCCATAATCACCATTCTTTTATCTAATTTTTTGTATTGAAAACCACACAGTTTTACAATACAGTGCAGTGAGTCTAAGCATTTGTAATTATAAAAATCTTCAGGATAATCTTTTAATTTATCCCGTATCATTTCCAACGTGGGCACCAAATTTTCTTTATAAAATCCGTATATTATACGACGAATATCTTCCTGAAAACCCACGTCTATTCTTTTTAATTTTTGCCCTATGCGCTTTCTGTGGAAGGAATGGTTGATTACATCTCCTCTTTTTATAACCCGATAAATGGTAGACCGACTGATTTTTGTCAGGATACAAATTCTGTTTAAAATTTGATTTTGCGAGGAATCTGGATTTTCGTTTTTCAGACAATCATACATATTTAGGATTACTCTTTGGGTCTGTTCCCCTAAATCTTTATGAAAGAATTCTACCTGCACAGGTTCATCAACCATCTCCTCGTGGCTTGGAGCATTTTCCCAAGGTCTCCAAAGAGCCATATTTAGGACACACAAGAACAATCAACACAACAATTAAATCAACAAGTAAACTGAGTATTCAAAAGTCAAAAACACACAAACTAATAAAATCTATGAAAAAACACGGACAGACTAAAGAAAACACGTTTATTCACCGCTACACGGCACTGGCTAAACTGTTTCAATTTTCAGTAGCCAACTGCACTTGTTCGGAGCTCTGAAATACACGCTTTCTCATTGGTTATGTCCACGCATAGGCGTGCTTTACTCCACGTGGACCGGTGAAACTGCCTTTGATCTTATACGGGGGATATTTGCTGCGAAATTTGGCGATTTTTGCAGCAACAGAGCGTGTTAAAAAGGTATATAAAACGCACCCGGTATTTCACAGTGTTTCAAGTGACTTCAGATAAAGTATACTATTATTTTCCTTTTCTCAACAGCTGGCCTTCCGTACCTGTCGCACGCTTCGAGACAGCCGCCTTCAATCAGCTCTTCGTCAACTCCAGCTGGATCCCCACAGCCCCGCGGTAAGCAGCCTGCGTAAGGAGATGCTGCGGTGTTTAGGTGCTACAGGGGACGCCTGTCCCTTCCAAGAGGCTGAGGCGCAGGTGGTGGGGCTGGTTTGTGATACGCTGCGGGAGTACAGGTGTCTGGAAGGTTGTGATCAGCTCAGGAGGTATGCGGGACAAGCTGCTAGGGTGGCGTGGGCGTTGGTTTGTGCTGTACCGCCTTATGAACTTGATACAGGTAGGTAACAGGACAAAGTGAAAATGGAAGTAACGAGTATAACAAATGCAAAATGAAGATCAGGTACTACCGGAAAAAAATAGGTATTTCGTGCAAAGAAGCAGATATCTTTAAATGAAAGAAAGGGTCTTGCTAATGACAAATACATAAAAAGACACAGCCAGATTTGCGTTGCTTTTTATAAACAATGGGAACAGCCCAAAAATTCTGTACTTGTATAATTTTCAAATTAAATTTTATAGATAATCGGTAAACAATTTAAATACGGGGCGGGGCTTCTTAGCAACACTGGATAAAAGTTTATAACTATTGCAATAACAATATTAAATGGCTAAAAATGTGTGAGAATGAGGGCATCATTGGTGTTTATACAGGGTGACCTGTAATGTCACGTATTCCTGTTAAGGGGTGATAGATTAGGTCAAAAACGGTTAACTTCTGGATAGGACATGATAGAACAAAATCGGTTGCTTTTGACCTACTCTATCACCCATTAACAGGAATACGTGACATTACACGTCACCCTGTATAAATTAGAAATTAGAAAAGTATCTACAAAATGGTTGGGCAGGTACTCAAATCTGAAATCTGTCGAATATTCCAGAATACCATGTCTAAAGCTCCCAAAAAGTACCACCTGCATTTACTGCACAGAGGTCGGCGAGATTGGTGAAAAAAGCAAAAAATCAGGTTGCAATGTCAACAAAGAGACCGGCTTGTCAATATGGATCTTCTAAGAGTACGATATCGTTGGAATTGATGAGGAATGGTCTTAAATATATACTAAGTGACATATAAATCCGAACACCCAGTTTAAATGGTTTTATTTTAATAAAATTTTGTATAAGTACTTAATGAAGCATAATAAGTAAATGATAAAAATTTCAAAACGATTGCACTGCTTTAAAGCCCTTTGACCTTTAATAATGTGTGGATGCACCCTGATGTGCTACGCATTCTCCAACGCGCCTAGGCATGCTTCTGATCAGGTGGTCAATGTCCTCCTGTGGTATCTCATTCCAGACAACCACCAACTCCTCTCGAAGTGCTTCTAGAGTCTGAGGAGGACGTTGCAAATTGAGCAATCTCCTACCCATCATATGCCACACGTGCTCAATTGGGGATAAGTCGGGAGATCATGGTGGCCATGGTAACAATGTGACATCATTATGTTGAAAGAAGTCTATTGTGACTTTTGCAACATGTGGTCGGGCATTATCTTGTTGGAAAGTTGGATATGCCAGGGTGTCAAGATAGGGTAAAAGATGGGGTTCTAGAACTTCGTGGATATAACGCTGCGCGTCCATGTTACCTCTGATGAAGATTAAAGGTAACCTGGAACCATAGGCTATAGCACCCCAAACCATAACTCCAACAGTGTGATGAACATGTCTTTCAACAAAAAACTGAGGATTCCTCATTTCACCACGTCGCCTTCTAACCCTGGCACGACCATCGTGCATGCCTAAACAAAATCGAAACTCGTCACTAAAGACAATACTGTTCCATTCCTGATCCCAGAGTGACCGTTGTCTGCACCACTCAAGGCGATTACGTCGGTGTTCTCGAGTTAAAGGGAGGACCCAGTGTGGCCGGTATGAAAACAAGCCAAAACTTCTCATTCGTCGGTAAACACTTCGCATGCCAATAGGTCTTCCGTGTTCTGCAAACCATTCATTTGCAATGGACCTGGTAGTGGAGAAACGGTCCCTTAAGGCCAATAATCTTAGGCGGCAATCTTCACGGTCTGTTGTTCTACGGCGGCGTCCAGTGCCCCTTGCTCTTTGCGTACGGCCTTCTCGAAGCCATGCCTGACAACACCTAACCACAGCGTCTACACTTCTTTGCACTCTAACTGCAATTGCCCGAAAAGCAAGTCCAGCCTCCCGAAGTCCCACTATACGGCCCCTATCAAGCTCACTAAGTTGACGAAATCGTACAGGTCTCCGTACTCTAGGCATCGTAACCGATCGTAAAGGATGCCAAGAACCAAAATCCGCCAACGTTGATTCTTTACTGCGGCTGAAATATTCATTTTTAGAGCGTTAGTGAATTAAAAAAAAGCAGTATAAAAACCGGAATGTCCAACTGATAAGGCTGAACATTTTTTCACTTGTTATTTACAGTAAGATAAATACATTCACCAACTTTTATTAAAATAAAACCATTTAAACTGGGTGTTCGGACTTATATGTCACTTAGTATATTATGAATTTAAAATAAACACAAAAACTATAGAACAAGCACATCCAAACAGAGTACAATTAAACAAGCACACCGCAACACCAAAATTAGAGATCCGAAAAGTTATTACTTGAAAATTCTTCGAAGTTGTAAACGGCTTTCCGGATAAGGTACGCTTTAATTCTGTTTCTAAATGAGTACCAGTTATTCTGAGTGCCGCAGGAAGAACATTATAGAAGTGGATTCCATAGTAGTTAGAACCATTTCTAGTAGTATAGAAAGAGACTTGGACCTTTTGGGAGGACAATATGATATCCCGCGGTGATATTACAAAAGCTTTTTAGCCTTGACATGACGTCCTCTCATATAAACTTTCATCCAATGTCCTAGGTCACTCCTGAGAAGATATCAATGCGAGCAACACTTGCCACCAGCAGTTTTAGCGTCTGTTGTGCTTGGAACTCAAACTTGCTCACAAAGATATGATAAAGGGAGTTGACAAAACCGCAGTTGTTGTGCTCCGAAAGCGCGGCATAAATTTTCCTCCGGTCTGGCCGCGCCATATGGAAACGAAAGGCTTATCTGAGCTTTCGAATAATGGAGGCGCGTACGGGTATGTGTACAAAGGAATGGCGCATTTTATTCAAGAGAACTAGAGAGGAGCCTATTCATTTGGAAAGGACAACTTGAGCGCAAGAATCTGAAAATCAACGCAGATAAATATAACGTCATGCTATGGGGAAGAACTGAAAAACAAAATAACAAGAGTATTGAAGAGGTTCAAATACCTGGAAATCCACATAGATAGTAGGGGAAGCCATAAAATATAAATAACAAGAGGATTGAGAGCCTATCACGATTATATCCTCTCATTTGGGGATTATTTATGTTTTGATTAGGTACTTGTTTTGTTGTATTTCATGGCCTGCTTCTATTAATTGTCTTTTTCGTATACAGGTTGTTTCAGTTTATTGTTGCATAACTTTAAGATTCGATAGAACTTTTAAAATTAATGCATAAAGTCTATATAAACATGGGTCGAAAAACGCGTGGCTTCCGAAATACAGGTTGTTTAAATTTACTTTCTAAAATAGTTTTTTTTAAATATTTCGAACAATATTTGATGTATAACAGTGAAAATAAATATTGGAAAATTAAACAAATTAACATTCTGTTTTTTGTGTTTACTTGGAGTTAGCAATTATTGCTGTGTTTAAAAACACAATCTAAACGATCATCTTAATTACTTGTAATGCCCAAATCGAAAATGTAAAAAAAATATTATTTTCCCATAAACAATTAAAAATGCATGAACCTTAAAAATCGAAATATCTCAAAAACGGCTAACTATAACGAAAACTCACGGGAGAGCTTTTTATGTTGAAAAGTGCGAGGAATCAGTTTTTTTTATCCAAAAAGCAGAAAATTGCACTAAGAAAAAATTTTTGGTCATTTTAATACACTACAGGTACAGTAGAGAGCGCCCTCTAGCGGCTACAGTAAAACTATGCCCATGGTTCGTTTTGTCGTACCAAAAAACCCTTGTATACCCATTTTCACTGTTATACATCAAATATTGTTCGAAATATTTAAAAAATACTATTTTAGAAAGTAAATCTAAACACCCTGTATTTCGGAAGCCACGCATTTTTCGACCCATGTTTATATAGACTTTACGCATTAATTTTAGAAGTTCTATCGAATCTTAAAGTTATGCAACAATAAACTGAAACACCCTGTATACCCATTGTGAATATTCATTTAAACAAAGACTATGCCTTTTATTATTAATATTACTTACCTTCTAGCGATATTTTGAAATATTTTTAATAAGGATGATTTTATTCTGATGAATTATAAAGAAATTCCAGAAAACTTTGTTAGAAAAAATAAAAATTTAAGGAGTTTCCCTATAAAATTTTCTGTAACCTAAATATTAGGTTAGGAACAAGGTATCTAGATGCAGTTTTCGCGAGCTTGTTTAGCAACTTTTTTTATAAAAAAAATAATACTAATGCATTTCATTTTTTGTTATCTCATTTTCTACTTTTTAGATCGATTTGCTATTAAACCGTGTTTGTTTTTAGTTCTTAAAACTATAATTTATTTTCTGGATTTTTCTCAAAGCGACAACAAAATTATACTTCAAGTTACTTTAACAAGGCCTTAGATTTTTGGTATATCTCTTCAAATTTCTAAATTATGATTTTTTCAAAATTTCCAAGTTTTTTAAAAATTTCGATTTTTTTTTTCTACAACTTCTAAGTCTTCAAGTTATTTCCAATCTTACGGGTTTTCCAATTATTTTCCACTTTCAAATTCAAATTTCCTCCCACATCTCAAAATTCAAATTTCTCAAAGAAAAGTTCGTAATCGATTTTTTTCAAAGATTATTGTATTGCCATCAAAACAAAAAAATTGGAGCAATTATAAAAATCTAGTTAATTTCTTCCCACGCTTTGTCACTGTAACTGATTTTTTTCTTTATGCCGTATGACTTTTTAGTTCGATTTACTATTAAACCATCTTTTTTAGTTTTTTTTTTTTTAACTATAATTTATTTCCTTATTGTCCTTATTTCTCAAGCGACAACAAAATTATACTTATAATCAAGGCCTTCGATTTTTGGTATATTTCTCCAAATTTTAAGCTTCTGAATTTTTTTAAAAATTTCGAGTTTTCGTCACACAACTTACAAATCTTCAAATTATTTTCCGGGTTTTCCAATTACTTTCCAAACTTTCAAAATTCAAATTTCTAAAAAAAAATTGAAAATCGATTTTTTCAAAGATTATTGTATTATCAAAACAAAAAAAATTGGAGCATTTATAAAAATCTAGTTAAATGTTTCCCACACTTTGTCACTGTCACTGATTTTTTGTTTATGTCTTATTTTCTACTTTTTGGTTCGATTTGCTATTAAAGCGTGTTTTTTAGATTTTTTTAACTATAATTTATTTCCTGGATTTTTGTTCTCAAAGCGACAACAAAATTATACTTATAATCAAGGCCTTCGATTTTTGGTATATTTTTCCAAATTTTTAAGCTTCTGAATTTTTTCAAAAATTTCGAGTTTTCGTCACACACCTTACAAATCTTCAAATTATTTTCCGGGTTTTCCAATTACTTTCCAAACTTTCAAAATTCAAATTTCTAAAAAAAAATTGAAAATCGATTTTTTCAAAGATTATTGTATTATCAAAACAAAAAAAAAATTGGAGCAATTATGAAAATCTAGTTAAATGTTTCCCACACTTTGTCACTGTCACTGATTTTTTGTTTATGTCTTATTTTCTACTTTTTGGTTCGATTTGCTATTAAAGCGTGTCTTTTAGTTTTTTTAACTATAATTTATTTCCTGGATGTGTGACCTCAAAGCGACAACAAAATTATACTTATAATCAAGGCCTTCGATTTTTGGTATATTTTTCCAAATTTTTAAGCTTCTGAATTTTTTTAAAAATTTCGAGTTTTCGTCACACAACTTACAAATCTTCAAATTATTTTCCGGGTTTTCCAATTACTTTCCAAACTTTCAAAATTCAAATTTCTAAAAAAAAATTGAAAATCGATTTTTTCAAAGATTATTGTATTATCAAAACAAAAAAAATTGGAGCAATTATAAAAATCTAGTTAAATGTTTCCCAAACTTTGTCACTGTCACTGATTTTTTGTTTATGTCTTATTTTCTACTTTTTGGTTCGATTTGCTATTAAAGCGTGTTATTTAGTTTTTTTTAACTATAATTTATTTCCTGGATGTTTGACCTCAAAGCGACAACAAAATTATACTTATAATCAAGGCCTTCGATTTTTGGTATATTTTTCCAAATTTTTAAGCTTCTGAATTTTTTTAAAATGTCGAGTTTTCGTCACACAACTTACAAATCTTCAAATTATTTTCCGGGTTTTCCAATTACTTTCCAAAGTTTCAAAATTCAAATTTCTCAAAAAAATTGAAAATCGATTTTTTCAAAGATTATTGCATTATCAAAACAAAAAAATTGGAGCAATTATAAAAATCTAGTTAAATGTTTCCCACACTTTGTCACTGTCACTGATTTTTTGTTTATGTCTTATTTTCTACTTTTTGGTTTGATTTGCTAGTAAAGCGTGTTTTTTTGTTTTTTTCAACTATAACATATTTTCTGGATTTTTGGTCCCAAAGCGACAACAAAATCATTCTTGTAATCAAGGCTTTCGATTTTTGGTATATTTTTCCAAATTTCTAAACTACTGAATTTTTTAAAAATTTCGAGTTTTCTTCCCACAACTTCCAAATCTTCAAATTATTTTCCGGGTTTCCCAATTACTTTCCAAACTTTCAAATCTCAATTTCCTTCCAAATTTCAAAATTTAAATTTCTCAAAAAAATTCAAGATCGATTTTTTCCAAAGATTATTGTATCGTCATCAAAACAAAAAAATTGTAGCAATTATTAAAATCTAGTTAATTGCTTTCCACACTTTGTCACTGTTACTGATTTTTTTGTTTATGTCTTATTTTCTACTTTTTAGTTCGATTTGCTATTAAACGTTGTTTTTTAGTTTTTTTCAACTAAAATTTACTTTCTGGATTTTTGGTCTCGAAGCGACAACAAAATTATACTTCAAGTTACTTTAACAAGGCCTTATATTTTTGGTATATCTCTTCAAATTTCTAAATAATTATGATTTTTTCAAAATTTCCAAGTTTTTTTAAAAAATTCGATTTTTTTTTCTACAACTTCTAAATCTTCAAATTATTTCCAATCTTTCGGGTTTGCCAATTATTTTCCAAACTTTCAAATTCAAATTTCCTCCCACATCTCAAAATTCAAATTTCTCAAAAAAAAAGTTCAAAATCATTCTTTTTCAGATTATTGTATTATCATCAAAACAAAAAAATTGGAGCAATTATAAAAATCTAGTTAATTTCTTCCCAAGCTTTGTCACTGTAACAGATTTTTTTGTTTATGCCGTATGACTTTTTAGTTCGATTTGCTATTAAACCGTCTTTTTTAGTTCTTTTTTTAACTATAATTTATTTCCTGGATGTTTGGCCTCAAAGCGACAACAAAATTATACTTATAATCAAGGCCTTCGATTTTTGGTATATTTTTCCAACTTTTTAACTTCTGAATTTTTTTTCAAATTTCGAGTTTTCTTCCCACAGCTTACAAATTTTCACATTATTTTCCGGGTTTTCCAATTACTTTCCAAACTTTCAAATCTCAATTTCCTTCCAAATTTCGAAATTCAGATTTATCAAAAAAAATTCAAAATCGATTTTTTCCAAAGATGGAGCAATTATAAAAATCTATTTTATTACTTCCCACTCTTTGTCACTGTAACTGATTTTTTTTCTTATTTTCTTTTTTGTTCGATTTGCCATTAAACCGTGTTTTTTTAGTTTTTTCAACTACAATTTATTTTCTGGATTTTTTGTCTCAAAGCGACAACAAAATTATACTTGTAATCAAGGCCTTCGATTTTTGGTATATTTTCTCAAATTTCCATTTTTTTTTTTAAATTTCCAGTTCTCTTCCGACAACTTCAAATCATTTTCCGGCTTTCCCAATTACTTTCCAAACTTTCAAATCCCAATTTCCTGCCAAATTTCAGATTAAAAATTTAAAAAAAAAAATTCAAAGTCGATTTTTGTGTTATCATCGACCCTTGACCCCTCTTCAAAAAAAAGTTGATCAGACTTTTTGAAATTAGTAAAAATTATTCTGAAAGATTCCTTTACATAGTCAAGCTAATACATGCGCGTTAACAAGGAAAAGGAAAAACAATTCCGTTTTCTTTTAACACACTCAGTACTTCGTGAAACAGAAGGTATTTGTCGAAGGTCTCACAGCCTTGAAAGTTTAGTAACCTCCTTATTCTCGACACAGCGTGTAGCTTTATTATAACTGAGCTAACAGCCGTGAAAAAAAACGTACCTCAAACGATGTCTCGTTACGCGACCTATTCGGAGAGAAAAAAATACAATCCCGTTCTGTTCATTACATTTTTCCATTTGCTCTCGGTCTGGTTAGGAACCGTACCGGGATAAAGATATTAAGGGTTGTACAGACATCGTAACCTCTCTACTTTAACTCAGTATTCTTTCTTCCATTCAAGTAAAGGATCTTGAAGGTTCCCCCATATCATTTTAAAATCAATATAGAATCGTTTCTCGTCTTTCCGTAATTGTGGCATTAATATAATAATAATAATAATAATAATAATAATGATAATAATAATAATAATAATAATAATAATAATAATAATAATAATAATAATAATAATAATAATAATAATTAACGTCTTTTATTTTTAACATTCTTACAGAAGGCGAGATTTAGATTATATATCTATTCTACCATCTAACCCCCTTAACAATACGAGATGTAAAAAAATTAATTATTAATTAATAATTCCGCCATATTCTCGCCTGTCTTGATTAATTTTGTTAACTCATTTGAGTTGTTTCCTAATGTAAGATACGCTAACGATAAACACGCTAATTTTTAGATAATAATAAAAACTATTTTACCTTAAATTGTCTTTTCGACTGCAATCAACAGGTGCTTCTTCTTCATCCGATGATGTATGCATTTTTTTAGGTCAACGATGATACTACTCGTTTTTCTTTTTTAGCACTAGCTTTCAACCTTTTCTATGCTGAAAATACGATGTTAATGTGCCTTTATATTAGCAGGGCCACAATTATATTATGGAAACCTTTCAGTACCCCCTTCACTTTGTTTTTAGAGATACAGCAAAAATTGTAAAACAAAACAGATCGCGTTATCATTGACTTAAAGAGATCCGCCACGAGTGATCCCATGACACTTTTTATAAACCGATAGAACTCCCTTTTTGCAGATTATGCATTATTCGCCGACGATGTGCACATTTCTCGACGGATGCGGTTTAGGACATCTATCGACCTACATGGCGCCTATGTGTATTGATCACACGTGGCAACATTAATATCCGTACATAGAATATTTCAATGTTAATAAGAGTAATAATAGTCGTTTAATTTCTATATAAAATATATGTAAGTTGTAACAGTTTTATAGTTGAAAGAATTAAATTGTACATTGAAAAATTGTGTGAAGCGAAGGGTTAAGAAGCAACTAATTTAAGTATATTTTTCAAAAGAATAATGTGTTTTCCTAATTTTTCACATTTTATAAATTTTATGGCTCGTGGAGGTTCGTTATAGGGAATAACTGCGTTGTATGTGAAAAATTTACCAAGGGAGAGCCATTGTAAGAGTCTTCGCTAAAAGAACGTCTTTTGTGTCAACATTTTTCCTGGGTATCAGTTTAACGTTTAAAAATGGAGGGATGACTGTGAGTAGAATCTTATGGGTATCAGTGATTAACTGTAGCTGATATAGTATTTTACTCTCAGCCATTTCACGTCTCTTAAATAAAACTGATATGATCATACCTTCTTAAGTTACTGATCTGCTACAGGAATTTAGAATTTTTTGTAGATTTATCTACACCTCAAGGCTTGTTTCGCGAACAATGCAGCAGCCCACTGCATAAAAAGGATGTGGTTAATGGGACATAGTCCTGGTGCCATTAAAAAAAAAACGAGTCTAAAAATGTCTCAAACTATATCACAATAAGTAATTTTAGACATCAAAGATTCGCAAACTACTTTCTTGTTTGATAGTCAAGAAATTGTTTATATACGTAAAGTTGGCGTAGAATGGAAAAACGATCATTACACTGGACAACAAATTTTAGTTTTTTAATTGTATCTTGTGGGAAAAGTGCACTTCTTTGTTAATTTTTGGGCGCTGAATCCAAAAATGACAATGAAATAAAAAAATTAGTTGCGGCTTAGAAAAGAGACTTTTTATTTTTAAGGATATATTAAAAAAAAGTAACAAGATTCATATACTTATAAGAATCACTATATGCGCTGTCTTTTTGCTGTTCTTTTATGGATCGTTTCTGGAGCATCTCTACCACGAGTCCAACAGTAGTCTGCAAGCATGGAAGGATTCCACTTTCCCTGGTACCTTTTTTCCATTGTTGAAATATCCTGATGAAAACGTTCGCCGTGCTCATCACTTACGGCTCCGCAATTGTCAGGAAAAAAGTCCAGGTGTGAGTGTAGGAAATGTATCTTAAGAGACATATTACAGCCCATCTTTTGATACGATGACAGCATATTTTTGACAAGGGTTTTATAGTTGTCAGCTTTTCTATTTCCCAAGAAATTAGTGACCACCAGACGGAAATCATTCCAAGCAGTTTTTTCAATACCTGTTAAAGTGTTTTCAAACTGTGTATCTTTCAAAATATTTCGAATCTGTGGCCCAACAAAAATACCTTCTTTAACCTTTGCCTCACTTAGTCTTGGAAATTTCTGACGCAGGTATTGAAAAGCTGACCCATCTCTATTTAATGCCTTGACAAAGTTTTTCATTAGGCCCAACTTGATATGCAGTGGTGGTAATAAAATTTTTTTCGAATCTACTAATGGCATATGTTGTACATTTTTTTGACCTGGCTCTAAGAATTGACGAACAGACCAGTTTTGTCTGGTGTAATGAAGTGCCTTTGCCCGACTGTCCCATTCACACAAAAAACAGCCAAACTTTGTGTAGCCTAGCTGCAGCCCAAGCAAAAGTGCCACAACTTTCAAATCGCCACAAATATGCCATTGGTGCTCATCGTATTTTATGCATGTCAATAGGTACTTCATATTGTCATATGATTCTTTCATGTGAACTGCATACCCTACAGGAAGAGATGGTAAAATATTTCCAATATGCAATATCACTGCCTTTAAACTCAATGTTGAACTGTCTATAAACAATCTCCATTCTTCTGGGTTATAGTTTATATTTAAAGCCGCCAGTAAGCCGTTAATGTTACTGCAGAAAACCAAGTTATTCTCCATATTAAAAAATGGTTCTAAGTCTTTGTGGGGTTTACGAAAGACACGTACCGAAACATCGTCTTCTAACAAGTTCCACTGCTGAAGTCTTGATCCAAGTAACTCTGCCTTACATTTTGGAAGTTCTAAATCTCTTACAAGATCATTTAATTCTGACTGTGGTATTTTGTGCGGTTGGTGGCATGACGTGCTCGGTATAAAATCAGGATCTCTTGACGTTGATGGCATATCTTCTTCCTGACGAATCACTCGACCGCCATGATCTGATTCGTTTTCTGATTCGCAAGTGTAGGATTCTGGGGGTTTTGGAATAGGATTTTCGTCACTGTGAGGCACAGGTCTCATCGCAGATGGTATGTTTGGGTAGTTAATAACCGTTTTTTTTTTCTTGGACTTACCTGTGGCTTGTCCAACACAAGGTACCATGCAAAAGTAACAATCATTAATATGACTTGTAGGCTCTCTCCAAACCATCGGGTCAGCAAAGCGCATAGACCGTTTTTTGCCATTTAACCAGCTCCTCAGACTTGAAGCACATGTATTACAGCAGATGTGGGGTGCCCACTGTTTGTCTTGATCACCTAGTTTTCAACCGAAATAAAGCTGATATGCCTTTGTTATTAGTGGACCGTCTCTGAGACGCAAAAGTTACATCACCACACACGTAACAAAACTGATCTGGATTGTTTACACACTTTCGAGACATCTTGCATGAACGCTGTCAGCCAACTGAGGAAAAAATGGCTAATATAAAACAATATAATGTACACGTATGTATAACGTAACACAATCATGCCGATTAAATCATCTTTCCTTGCCGAATATAAAAATGTAGCACGTGCATTCTTGTGAATTACAGTATATTAACACTGTCACAGCAGGAACACATATAATTACCGTATCTCTAAAACTTGAACTAATATTGAAAAAATAAGTTTCATTCCGGTTTTAGCACATTAAAAATAGTAATATTTTGTTGATTTTATTTAGGCTATTTTTTGGCTGTTGATCAGTGTTATAATACCTAGTTATTGACCTCAATAAAGTCACCGTTTAAATGTACGTTGAAGTTTATTTCCGCATCACTTTTAAATCGTTTTGATGAAAAGAAAAATGACTTTTGACTTTGAAAGGTTTAACTGAAGATTATGATATGCACTGATAAAGTTTGAATAAGTTAGGATATTATAACTTTGTACACTGCTATATTTAACAGCGCCATGTAGATCCGACATCTATGACATGAATAATAGTGGCCCAAGCAAAGACCCTTGCGGTACTCCTGAAGGAATAAATCATTTTGGCGACGAAATCATATCTCACCGTTCTGTAAGAAGTTATGAATCATATTGACAGAAGAATTCGAAAAAAACAAAATACATACAATTCGTAACAAAGAACGATATCGAATGCTTTAGAAATATCTAGCCTCTAGTGGAGGACGATCCAACCTTGAGCGATCCATTGGTCAACACGTACAAAGGGTCCAATGGTATCTTGACTGATCTCTGCTATCCAGCATTCAGGGTCGATATTATTTGAAATGGGATATTGAGCTTAACCTAACATTGTACTTTTTTGTTAACAGATTTTGCTACGCCGGCGAAACTACAACTGGAAAAGCACCAACGACACCATTCGTCAGACAGAACCTGCGAAACGGTGAGAGCGTTCGTGTGGCCTGGAATATCGTGCCAAAATCGTTGTGTCTTCAAGGCAATCGTCGTCACTGATGCTTCTGGAACTTGATCAGCCAGTCAGATGAAGCAGTAGTCATTGTGTATTGCAGACATCGTTCAGTATTAGAAATATGAGTACGACAATCTGCCAACTGGAACTAGCGGCAATTTACGTAAAACGGCAGCAAAAACATGTTTTCTAATTCGTTCATAATGAGCCTGTCTAATAGTAGGTATGAAAGAGACAACGCGATCTTTTTCATGACACGAAAGTATTTGAAATTGATTTTTTTGGAATAGACAAGTATCATAGTGGAATCTGAAACGTAGCGTTTTATATAGGAAATTAAAAAAAATTTTAAAGGGTAAACATTTCAATCCAAAATTTGTGCATTTTTTTATTTTCATGCTTTCGACTTTTTTTTTCTCCAAAATATAGGGTGTCCGCAAAGTTGGGGTTTTCCTTTTCAGAAACAACTACCCTTGAAATAACAAAGGTGTGTAGTGAAACGAGGGCGACCAAGTAAAAAAAAATAAAGGAAAAAGTACTCACTCTCCAGTTGACGAGAAGGGCTAAGTACGTCTCTGCCCGAAATCATACCGCTCCAACAGAAAATGAAATCAGCTGATGCGCTACCGAGCAGACGCCGGCGGTGGTGCAGACCACGAACAGAGGTAACAAATATGACGGCGTTGCCGCGTTTTCAGTTTTTAGGTAAACGTACTTTATAGGTATTGTTCGAAGTTATCGCCGTTTGATTCAAAAACACAGGTGCGTGCACGACGTAGCCAAGCATCGGTGCAGGCTTTGAGAATGGAGTCCCTCCCCCGAATGAAAGCACCAGCTTGTTCAATTCTGAGACGAAGTTCGTCAACCGTATGCACTTCAGTTTTGTACACTAAGCGTTTCATTTCTCCCCAAAGAAAAAATCACATGGTGTTTAGTCTGGAGATCGCGGAGGCCACGCTACGGGTCCATTACGTCCGATCCACCTATTCGGAAATAATTCATTCAAAAACTCACGCACTTCGCGTCTAAAATGGGGCGGTGCACCATCGTGCAGAAACCACATTGATTGTCTTACACTTAATGGCACATCTTCTAACAAGGAAGGCAAAATGTTGCGTAAAAAGTCTAAGTATTGCATCCCGTCCAATCGATTTGGGAGAATAAATGGTCCAATGAGCATACCGTTCACCATGCCAGCCCAAACATTCACCGAAAATGTTTGTTAAAAATGTGCCCGACGGACAGCGTGCGGATTTTCTACTGACCAAACATGAGTGTTGCGAAAGTTATTCACGCCATTACGCGTGAACGTAGATTCGTCTGTCACCAATATGCACTTCAAAAAGTCCGGATTATTGTCATGTTGATGCAACAACCACTCACAAAACTGCACTCTTGCTGGAAAATCGTCAGGTTGAAGGGCTTGTACACGTTGGACGTGAAACGGATACGCAGCGTTTGCCGCACTTTAGTTTTTGATACTTGCACTTCTCTAGCCACGTCTCTAGTGCTTGTTGAGGGATTCTCGTCTACGCGATTACCTCTACACGCGTGACCGTAACCGTCGGTTGAAGGTTGCATACTAACCTGACACACTGACCCCGACCCAGTTCTGTCGTCGGGTTGAGCCAGTGACCTTGTACCAGTCGGTGATGTCGCGGCTACAGGACGGTATTCAGATATTTTTGATGTTGCAGAGCCCTTTATCTCGGTTCCATTAAGACATTGCTGTATATGGTACTAAGAAAAATTGCTTATGTTTTCAAGATCTACACGTAGTGTAAAGGAAAACCCAACTTTGCGGACACCCTGTATATCCTAAAGTGTGTTTAAAATACATAAGTAATTTTGAAATTAAGGAGGTACGTATTTTTATCTGCGAACATGTCGCCCTGAATATGCGTTTGCGAGATATTACAACACTATGAGTATTTTCCAGTTATTGTAATCAGTTTAAATATATTTTAAAATGAATGTATACTTAATTTTCATACGATTCTCTCAATTATTGGAATTTGATGTAAATAGGGTACAAAACCGTAATTAGTAGAAGTATTTTATAATTTGATTTGAAATGCTGACTTCCGGCTTAGTACCTCAAGTTTTTTTATTTTTATTTCCTGTATACAAAGTGTTCGGAGCATCGTTTGCCAAATTGAAATGGCGGACAAAAGAGGTCTTTTTCTTTCACCCCAGGTTCCTTAAACAGTTTTTAGCCCAACGGAATTAATTATGTAGATTTTTCATTTATTTTTTTAGTAAAAACTTGAAATGTAATACGCAAAGTGAATTAAAAAAAATAAAGAGTATGTCCACCTAATGATTAATTTATCTTTAAAAAAAAAATTAAAAAATCTACATAATTAATTACGTTGGGCTAAAAACTATTTGAGGGACCTGGGGTGAAAAAGACCTCTGCCATTTCAATTTGGCAAACGATGCACCAAACACCCTGTATAACTCTATGTTTCATATCCAACTGTGGTACTTTTCAGTTCGAAAAAAATCCCAATTTCAAATCGGAAATGGGCGTGCCGCGAAAGGAGATCGTGTCTTCCTTTTCACATCTACTAGATGTTCAAACAGGCCCAATATGAGCGGATTTTAGAACCTTAATTTTTTGCGCTGGTTGCTTCACGTGAAATGCCCCACTAGTGAATAGACCAGAAACTAAGGGCCGTATCGTCAGTCGTTCCTAACACATCGGCTGAAAAGTTCATAGGATGACTCACAGATGGCACCACGAACGAAAAGTCATTATTATTACCAAGAAGTGGCATCCGTCAAACGTCAACTGTCAAAATTTCACGTCATTCCGACCATTTATTCACTAGTGACAGTAGAAACTGAAGCAAATTTTGAGGCCAAGGAAAAATCGTTCTATGACAGGCATAGAAAAGTGCGTTGGACTAATTGTATCGCTCTTGAAGGAGACTATCTTGACGAATATAGTTGAATTTTGCATAAGCGTGTGTTTTCTCTCACTAGCCCTATGAACTTTTCAGTCGATGTGTTACAATTGTATGACGCCTTTATGGCCTCCTTGATTGTCATGGGTACATTTTGAGGTTATGTTATGTTATTTGCATTAAATTGTACATGCTTTTGGTTTATATCATCTGTTATATCAATCTGAAATTTCCTACAATTAGAAAAACATAGCCTCACAATAGAAGAGCGCTGACGCTGACAGGGAACAGTAGACACCTAGAAATATCTCAGCCTTTCTTAAGGAGAGACAAGACTGTGAAAATCAAGGAGGCCATATAGGACGCCTCCATCATTTTCGTAGTCTTTTTTCTCCTTCAGAAAGGCTGGGGCAGTTCTAGATTTCTACTGTTGTGTACTGTGACATATATTCCAAGAACCTCAATATATCTTTTTATCGCTAGGGTTCTACTCAACAAATCCTGATTATTTATCTCTGGCCTATTCCAATCTAGCCCTGGTTGCCAAGTTTAGGTATGTACATATCTACTCAGGCCGTTTCAGCCCTGTACTGAACAGACTATGCAAATTATTTACATTTTCTACCCTTGTATTATATTGATTAATAAAAAGATTTCGCATTCGAAACATGCAGAAGAATTGTTGTTCGTTCCAGGAATAATAATGCATTACAGCCTTTCCTGAAATCCAGAACAAACCTATAAAATGGCGAATGCATAAATACAGTGTCGTGTTTTGCATAGAGGGAATTATTAATAATTTATATTAATTATTAATATCGGTTTAGCTGAAAAATCGACGAAACAGTCCACGGACCAGAGACGCGTTTGCTTCTAATTTTCAATTGACACACAAAAATAAAAATGTGGTCTGTACGTTTGACTAGAATTATACTTAGGCAAACGGAAGTTATTTTCGTCCTAGATGTAAACGTATTTCTTCAGTATTTCAATATGTTGAACACAAATCTGAAGTTGATTTAACTCGAAGACCCTCCAAATTTCAAGTGAATTGCACATAATTTCTAGAAACATAATTAATTGGTTGAATGTGAATAAGCTAAAATCAAATAACAACAAAACAAAATATATGCTTATAGGAAAATATTTAGATGGAAATACGATAAGTCTTAATAATGAAAAAATTGAGTATTTCGAGACATTTAAATATTTGGGCATATATGTAGATAGTAAATTGAAATTTGAATATACAGGGTGTCCGCAAAGTTGGGGTTTTCCTTTTCAGAAACAACTACCCTTGAAATAACAAAGGTAGTGTGTAGTGTAACGAGGGCGACCAAGTAAAAAAAATAAAGGAAAAAGTACTCAGTCTCCAGTTGACGAGGAGGGCTAAGTACGTCTCTGCCCGAAATCATATCGCTCCAACAGAAAATGAAATCAGCAGATGCGCTACCGAGCAGACGCAGAAACCACGTTGATTGTCTTACACTTAATGGCACATCTTCTAACAAGGAAGGCAAAATGTTGCGTAAAAAGTCTAGGTATTGCATCCCGTCCAATCGATTTGGTCCAATGAGCATACTGTTCACCATGCCAGCCCAAACATTCACCGAAAATGTTTGTTGAAAATGTGCCCGACGGACAGCGTGCGGATTTTCTACTGACCAAACATGAGTATTGCGAAAGTTATTCACCCCATTACGCGTGAACGTAGATTCGTCTGTCACCAATATGCACTTCAAAAAGTCCGGATTATTGTCATGTTGATGCAACAACCACTCACAAAACCGCACTCTTGCTGGAAAATCGTCAGGTTGAAGAGCATGTACACGTTGGACGTGAAACGGATACAGCCCCTCTTCACGCAGCGCTTGCGCACTTTAGTTCTTGATACTTGCACTTCTCTAGCCACGTCTCTAGTGCTTGTTGAGCGATTCTCGTCTACGCGATTACCTCTACACGCGTGACCGTAACCGTCGGTTGAAGGTTGCATACTGACCTGACACACTGACCCCGACCCAGTTCTGTCGTCGGGTTGAGCTAGTGTCCTAGTACCAGTCTGGGATGTCGCGGCTACAGGACGGTATTCAGATATTTTTGATGTTGCAGAGCCCTTTATCTCGGTTCCCTTAAGACATTGGTGTATATGGTACTAAGAAAAATTGCTTATGTTTTCAAGATCTACACGTCATGTAAAGGAAAACCCCAACTTAGCGGACACCCTGTATTATATAAAAAGAGATCAAAAAAATAAATTACTACTATGGAATTTTCGCAAGTGGTTACTCTATTTTGTCCACTGCAAACAAAACTGCATTTTTAAAACTACAAATATCACAAAATAAACCTATTCATCCAGGGTTGTTATGTTTTAATCAAAATGTTTAAAACAAGTGAAGGTGTTTTAAACCAATTTGTGTTTAAACTGTTTAAAGCATGTTTTAAACATTGTTTTTTGTCGTTTGTGAATTATACAAGTTTTTTTGATATTTCAGTTCAGAAGTTTGATTAAAATTGTTTTTATTTTGCAAAACGAAACTAAAAGGGCCATAGGTTAAAACACATAGGTACTAAAAATATGCTTTATTTTTTATTAATTGATCAAACATGAAACTAGCGACTAATACTAGTGGAAAAAATCTGTTTCTTCACGAACTAGCGAACTTAACAAACTGCATTGAACTCTAATACTAGTACACTACAAGCTGTAGAATAATCGTATAGTATGACTATGTCTTTACTTGCATAATAACATTAAATAAGTTACTTAACAAATTTCTATAAAAGTATAAAACCCATCTTATTTAACAAAAAGTCAAAAAATCCTTAAATCCATATTTTTCTTCTTCTTCCTACTTTATTAATAAGCTCATGCCTGTTTTACTTCGGTTTTTAGCCTCAATTGATGTTGTCTGACCATCTTTTCCTAGGTTGTCTCTTTGATCTTCTTCCACTTGGCGATTTGTCTCTTGCTATTCATACTGTTCTATTTTCTGTCATTCTTTCTATGTGTTGATTCCATTCTATTTTTCTTCTTTTGGTCCACAGGTTTATTTCCTCTATACCACATCTCGCGCGTATTTCCTCACTTCTTACTCTGGCTCTTAGAGTTTGGTTTGTTATTTTTCGTAATACTTTCATTTCTGCTGTTTCCAATAATCTTTGTCTTCGCCGTATCTGCTCTTGTCTCCGCTGTGTACGTCGTTATCGGTCTTATTGTTGATTTATATATCCTAGTTTTCGTTTCCGTTGTGAGGTATTTGTTTCTCCAGATTGTATTGTTGAGACATCCTGCTGCTCTGTTCGCCATGTTCACTTGTTTTCGTACTTCTTCTCGCACTTTTCCATAGCTTGACAGTTTGATTCCCAAGTATCCCGTTTCCATCACTTGTTCTATTATTTTGTTATTTACGACCAGTGTACATCGTGTCGGTTCCGCTGATATCACTATCGATTTAGTTTTCTCTGTTGAAATCACCATGTTGTATATGAGCGCCGTATCTTGGGATTCTTTAATTAATCTTTGTAGGTCATCTTCATCCTCGGCTATTATTATGGCGTCGTCGGCATAGCATATTTTCTGCATTTCCTCTTCTCCCATTCTATATCCTCTTCTTTTTTTAACTTTATGATTTCATCCATTATCAGATTAAATATTAGTGGGCTCAGCGAATCTCCTTGTCTAATGCCAGTTTCATACTTGATAGGTTGCGAGAATTTCTAGCCTCCCCCCCCCATTCTAGCCACCAGTGGCACTATATCCATATTGCAGGTTAAACATTTTGCTCTTTTATTTATTTTCGAGCCAGTCATCAGTCTCCTTAAAATATTTCCACAAGGGATCCTTTCTCCTCCCTGTCATTGTCTTTCTTTTTTTGCCGATCTTTAATGCATAAAAAACAAAACTCACCACCACGCTACGCACATTTGACTGCTGGAGATCGCAACGCGAAAAATTACCCAAAGGCAAACGCTAGTTTCCCGACGCCCGGTTTTAAATTAGATATGTGCTCTGATAGAGCTGGATCAAAAATAGTAATAACACTTTCAAGGAACTTCATTAATGTTGCTAGATTATATAGACATTGGTTTTTAATTTTTTTTACTGTTTTAAATATATATTAAAAGTGTTTTAAACATGTTCTTTTTTCAGCTAAATTTGAATGTTTTAAACAAAAAAACATGATTTTTGTTTTTATTAAAACATGTTTTTTACAAGCCTGGATTCATCATAAAAATAAATATA
Organism: Acanthoscelides obtectus; assembly: GCA_963669975.1. NCBI lineage: Eukaryota > Metazoa > Arthropoda > Insecta > Coleoptera > Chrysomelidae > Acanthoscelides > Acanthoscelides obtectus. Next base: position 7,419,318 of record CAVLJG010000001.1, on the reverse strand, counting down.
CTAGGATAGACTTTATGCTGACAAGAACTGGAATGGTTAAATATCAGAAAGTTCATAACCTGACAAATTGGTTAAGGCTTTCACGGCCAGTTGATAGACCTCCGTCTTGATTCGTGTCTAAAGGCTGTCGTCTGTTGGATATTCTTCCTAACGTTTCGCTAGCACGAGTGGGAAGCTTCTTCAGAGGTCCTTCCATTTCCGATGCTGGATGTAGACTGACGATTTACACACACACACACCCTCCGACCCTGTGCGGCCCCACCACCCCTGTTCCAGGCACCCTCAAACCCTTGAGGAGTGGGGGGAAGAGCAATCTGCTCCTCCCTGGCGTGGCGCTGCGTGGTTCAGGCCGCTCTTTTTTTTTTTTTGGTGAGGGGGGAATGCGTTTATGCACCATACCATAGCCCGAGCTACGGCGTGTGTGGGACTCCAGGTTGTCTTGAGGAGACCACCTAATACCCACTAAACCCTAACCTCCGCGTGGCCCGACTCATCAGCGTCTCGGTAGGCCATGTGTCTGCTACAACGTCTCTGGGAACGCCGGGTTGGTTCCCTTTACCTCGCACATTCTATCGATGTCGCTAAGCAATCATCGATAGAGGGTCTGCTAGGTTCTCTTGAAACTCTTGTTTTCGAAAAATCAAGAGTTTCAAGTCCTCTTACCTATATATTGTTCCTGGTCCTGGTCCTGAAGGGTCCTGGTCCTGGTGGGTCCTGGTCGTGGCGGGTCCTGGTCCTGGTTGGTCCTGGTCCTGGTCCTGGTGAGTCCTGGTCCCGGTGGGTCCTGGTCCCGGTGGTTCCTGGTCTTCTGCATCCACGCCGTGGGGGGGGGGGGCAACCGCGGGTTCTCCTAGTCTCCTAGTCAAGGTTCCAGTTAGCGGGTGCCAACTGGGACCTTGGTCTAGGGTACCTGGGTCTGCGGTTGCGAGGCCTCTCGTCCGGATCGTAGTCCATGAGGAGTCGTAGCTGCTCGTTCGGGTGGTCCTGAGCTTTCTGGAAGGTCTTCTCTGCTTTTTTCCTCATGTACCCGTGAATGGTGTCCCAATGCAGGTCTCTACGCAAGGTTGAGTGTCTTACGTAGGATGGTGCACTGGTGGCGACCCGGAGTAGCTTCATCTATAGAGCAGCAAGTCGCTTGCGGTAGCTGGAAGCAGCGTACCCCCAGACCGCGGAGGCGTAAGCGAGCTGAGGTCTGGCGATGGCCTTGATCAGCCGTAACTTGGTCGCTAGCGGCATCCGGCTGTGTTGGGCCATGGCTGCTCTGGTCTTTGCGATGATAGCTTCTATGTGATCTTTCCAGGTGAGGGACTTTTCAAATATGATCCCCAGATGTTTGACTTTGTCGCTCCACTGGATATCTTCGTCGAAGATGGATGCTTCGGGAGGTCTTGTAATCCTTCTTCGTTGGATGAAGATTGCCTGCGTCTTCTGGACGTTGATGCGGATTTTCCACTTCACGCACCAGTCCTGGATGTGGTCCAGTTCATCCTGTAGTCTCCTACGGACGATCTCGGGTCGTCGATGCTTGGCGGCTATAGCAGTGTCGTCTGCATATAGGGCCAGCATTGTGTCTTCGGTACGTCATGTGTGTAGATGTTGTAGAGCAGGGGCGCTAAGGCTGACCCCTGAGGCACGTCTGCTTCCAGCTGGCTTCTTGTCGAGTGACAAGTACCAATCTTCACCGTGAACCATCTTTGTGATAGATAGCTCTGGATCAGTTGGCACATGTTTGCGTCGATAACGTCGGCTTCCTGGACTGACGATTTCTCTTGCTCAGGTTATATTGATACGGTTATATTGATACCGGAGAGTGGGTGACGTGGCTTGTTCCGCTTCGGTTGACTTCGGGATGTCGATCGGCACTGCTCGGGTGTTTCTGAGGATCGTGTGCCAGATCGGGTTGAGTCTGAGGGTCTCTTCCTTCCTGTTGAAGTTATCTGGATGTTTGTGAACCTCGATAGCTTCCCTGACCAGTCTATTGTGATAACCGTTGACTGATGACAGCAACCCGCAGCTTCCAACGTGTGTCCTGTGGTCCCCATTGCTTAGTTCATGTTCAGCTACCGCAGACTTCTCAGTTTGTCCTAGCCGGCAATTTGCTTTGTGCTCCTAATGATCTTTTTGTGGTTCCAATCTATAGTTTGCCGCATGAACACGGTATGCGGTAGACTCCTGCAGCTGAAAGTGGGTCCTTATTGTCCTTTGCCGATCTGATGGTTTGTTGGATCTTCTTCGTAGGGTTGAAGATTGTTTTAATGTCATATTTCTTCAGGACTCTGCCAATCCTGTCCGTGACTCTTGGCACAAATGGAAGATACGCTTGAGAGGTGGTGGGACGCTGTTCGGTTTCACGTGGCTTGGTCGATCTCGAGCCCATTGATTTTTCGATGTCCCTCTTGCTGTAGCCATTTGCTTCGAACTCAGTTTTCAGGTGTTCAAGTTCTGTCTGGAGGTTCTCCGATTCGCAAATCTTTCGAGCTGGTTCTGTCAGGGTTCTGATGATTCCATACTTCTGACTTAGGGTCTGTGTGCTTTTTTTTCCTGTACACTGTGTGACCCAGCTTGTTACCTCGCTTCCTGACTAGTACGTCCAATAAGGCCAGTTGTTTCTCACTCTCTATCTCCATGATAAATTGTGTGCTTGGATGCCGGTCGTTGAGGTGCTGCAGAAACTCGTTCAGCCTGTCCGTGCCATGTTTCCAAATCATGAAGGTGTCGTCCACGTACCGGAACCAAATTGCGGGTTTGTTCTCCGATGTCTTAACCGCCTTCTTCTCAAAGTGTTCCATAAAAAGGTTGGCTATGACTGGGCTAAGTGGATTTCTCATTGCCACTCGGTCCGTCGGCTCATAAAAGCCCCCGTCCCATACGAAGTAGCTTCCAGTGAGACAGATTTCAAAGAGGTTGCAGATGTCAGAAGGGAAGATCCTGCTCACCAGATCCAGGCATTCGCTCAGCGGTACCTTGGTGAAAAGGGAGATAACATCGAAGTCGGTGGAATCCTTGATGTAGCTGGTACTCTTTCCCACGTACAGGTATGGTTGCAGCAGGGATGCCAAGTGTTTCGCTAAGTAGTACGTCAGCGATCCGGGAGCACTGACTATTGGTCTCAACGGAACGTCTGCCTTGTGGATCTTGGCCAGGCCGTAGAGCCTTGGTGGCACGGCTTCCGTCCTCGTAACGCTCTTCTTGGGGTCTGGCAGTGATGATAGCTCGATGAGCCTGTTGGTAAGGCGTAGTCGGGCTTTCGTTGGATCTTTCTTCAGGGGTGTGTAACTTTCTGGGTCTAGAAGTTCAATAATCTCCCTGTTGTTCATAACCTACTCAGTTTCCGTTTTCGCATTCAAGTTGAAAAATCAACTACCAGATCATTTAGAAAATTTTATTGAACAATAGGTACGGGTACCATAGTTATTTTACTATTCTATTATTCTACTAAATTCTAGTAGCAATATAACAAGCAAATCAGTATTTCAAAAAGTATTGTACGAATTTCATAAATTAAGTAACGATAGCAAGAGGTGTGCCTGTTTGAAAATGTTCAAAGGAAAATTGAAAGAATATTTCATAAAGAAACAGCATGGTAGTGGTTTTTTATAAAAATATGTAATAATGATTTGATATTCTGAGTAACATCGAAGCTGTAGCATTAATACTAAATAAATGTAGAGCAAAAAAAATCGCCATAAATTCCTAAATATCGCACAAATTTCACTTATGGAACTAAAATTGTTTCTAGAACTAGATCTATGAATTTCGATTCGCAACAAATATTAAGTTTATTTGGTTTGTTGAATTTGGAATCCTTGTTGTTCACAGTAGTCCCCAAGATTTGGAGGAATTCAACAGTGAGGAAGAGATCGTTGTAACCAGGGTACAGAAATACACAAACTATAGAATTGATTTAGTTCGTGAAAAAAACGCAAGTTGAATTACTGCAATTTTTGCGGTTTCTGGCGATTTTTGGTAATTTTTTGCAATTAACTTGAAATAAATAATAAAATTTTTGCGATTTTTAGACATTTTAAGCAGTTTTTTACAATTTACTCAAAATTTTATGGAGGTACGGATCAAACGGAAGGATTCAGCCCGTCGAAATACTTAGCCTTTTGTAAGTCTAGTCAAATGTACTGACCACTTTTTTCATTTTTGTGTGCAAAGTTACACATACTTATATCCAGACTATATGCGATACTATTCAGGCATGTTCAATATGAACCTTAACAATATCATAGCTGTATATCCTCAAAAGATGCAATATTATCTAGTAGAACTCCTGTTTATTTAGATGAGCATTATACATAGTGATATCTCGTAAAACTGGGAGTTATTGTATATATTATTAATTATGTAGATGGAACTATGAAGTAAAACAGTATCTATTGTATTTATTAGACATAATATATATTTCTATATCCACTGTTGTTATTAAATTTTTTCCCTTTCCGCTGTTGTTTCATTTATAATTGGTATTATGACTGTAGACTGCTGATAAAATAAACGTTTTTGCAGAAACTGATAAAACTACAGAAAACTATTATGTATCCATCGAAGAAAGAGACTAAACTTAAACATATTCTCGTATACTCCACGTGATCGCGCTTCAGAACGCCGAGCACGTTACAGGGCCGTACTAAGACTAGATGATTTTGTGGTTCTACACACGTTCAAAAAGTATGCAAAATGTATAGGGTCCAAACGTAAAGCTTGGAATTAACATATTTTTTTTTTTCATGATAAAAAAAACAAATGTATATTATTGTTTTCAGTAGAAGTGTTTATCAAGAAATTATACTCGAAATGTGTCCTAAGGCGCATTTTTAAAGCATGCTTTTAAAAAGTGTCTTGACACATTAGAAAAATAATTGCATATGCATATGTACCTTACCACCGCTTGAACAGGTACGTCAGTCGCTCATTAAATATTTCTATTAAATAAAACTACTGAACTGAAGCTCATGTATTTTACATCATTATAAAGGCAATTGAAAGACCTATAAAATAAGGTATCCCTCGACCCCCCTTTCCATTTAAGATTTTACGGTTGGTGTCACCCCCGCCCAGGGGGCTGCACGTGTTAACGTAATTTTTGCCAAACTTGTGTCCCTCTCGAAAACAAAATCGACGGGTCTGAGCGTTTTTCCGAATAAAAAAATGAGCTGCCAGTAAATTTTTCGTTGCGCCATCCTTTTTATAGCCAGCCACCGGGCCAGGCTGCATGCACGGTCTCCCACTCCACCCTCCGGTTTGCCATTGGTTCTGTGTAAGGGCTGTACCTATTCTGCCCAATAAGTTATGCTCCCTGTCTCTTGAAATATATCAGTGTACTGATCACGCAATGATCACGCGATGATCACTGTTTTGGTTTAGTCTCTTTCTTCGATACGTACATAATAATTATTTCTACACTGGGTCACTAGACCCAGCAAGCACGTATCCTGACTTTGACCTTCGCTTTTAAACCGTTGGAAATGCTTGAACATTACTATTTACAAAAATCGAGGCACTTCCATAAAACCCTAATCATTATGTTAGGTATTAGTAGAATTCTCACACATTTGATACATAGAAGAGACACCCAAAAACCCAACCGGTTAACCCTCGTGCCGCCCCAAAAGCGTAGCCCCTGCAGGCATGATGAATGTTGCCGAATCGTTACGACACATTTCGCAGAATAACACTCATATACCCGTACGCGGATATGCTTCGGAGCTGTGACTACAACCATTTCCGCACTTTCCGGGAAACTTGCACCGGTAGATCTGGCAACGTCGCGACCGCCGACCGTCTGCGGCTCGACTCGGCGCAGACGAGCGAGACGAGTCGAAAGGATCGCGTGTGCCGTGCTTCGTCGTGTCGGCTCTAATCGTAGTGTGCCGTGTGTGTGCGTATTCCCTTTCCGATTGCGGTAAAAACAGCCCTCGAATCGCGTTCGCTACAGCCTCCGAGGGGCCCTAAAACCGGCAGTCCCTTGGACATCACGTGTGATGCCATCAAGTGCATGTGCCGACCCTTCCGCAGCCGGTGCATCCAGGGCCAGTCTCGATTGATGGCAAAGGCCCTCGCAGGGCCACATAAGCCGACTACGAAGGGTTGCGACGTAAACCGGCAAGCTGGAACTCATGGAATTGGAAAACATCGTCGCCAACACTGTGTACTTGAAAGCGAGAGAGGGTAAGTTGAGCTTTTGGGGGTGGAATGTTGATCAGGGAGTGTTGCAAAAGAGATTTTGGTCGTCTATCCTTGCTTCTGGGACTTGAATGATTTCTCGTTCTGCGATTCCAGCTTTTCAGTTAAAACTCCTAAAATAATGGAACAACATTTGAGGTTATGTTATCCTTCTTAGACTACTGTTATGATTTGTAAGGCGTTTTGATCGAGCAATGAACTGTTAAAGTGTCAATGAATACGAAAGTGACTATGATACTATAGCATATTCTGAAACTACACTCGAATACCTGAAGGATACTATTTCTTAACGTTTACAATATAAATGATCCGTTCGAATTACTTGTGGGTGTTAACAGAAACTGATCCAGGCCGTAAAATTTGGTATTACGGAAATGCTGACTGGGAGGGTAATAGACGTTCCTTGGAGAGATGTTTGTTTTGCCGACTTGTTCTGTTCGTCGATAACTGAAGTTATACCTACGCGTTGGAATAGAGTCTCCAGGCCGCGACTCGCACTGTGAACAAAATTCATGTTTAGACCTTAAAAAGCACATAGTTTTAAAAACCAAATACCCAAAATTTAGTTCAGGACAAGTGAAAATTTATATATAGTACGAGCTCCTTCCCACTTCAGTTGGCCCAACTATTGAAATCTTAGTTTTTTTTATCAAACACAAATAATAAAAATGTAGCCGGGTGTTATAGGTTTAAAATATTAACAATGAATATTTTGATAATATATAGTAGAAAACACCAACTTTATCACTCCCTAATCAAATTTGTAGCATAAAAATAACAAATGTTGCTATTACAGCATATCAACCTATTTTCATTTCAATGCAAAATAAGTCTATAACGCATAGGTGGCTGTGAAAAATAAAAGCCATGACAATTGTTTTTATTAATCACAGCTGTCAGAATACGTTTAAAATAGTTTTGGGTAGTTAAGGTTTTCAAAATGGGTAGAGGAAAGGTTATAACATTTACTTTTCTTTCTTCTCTCGCTCCTACCTCCTTCCTTTCTCCGTCTGCCCTTTCCCCTGCAATTCCTGTGGTTTCTGGGCTACCAGACCTGACAGACTAAGGACATACACTGACATTACAGTGACTATGACCCAGTGTTGCCAGGTGGAGTCGACGATATTTGGGTAGAATTTTAGGGAATTTTTCGGTAGTTTTTCGGTAGATTGAATACCGAAGACTAAATGAAGGCATTAACTTAAAACAATTTTATTTAACTCAAAATATGCTCTAAAACAGAATGACAAACCAAAAATAAACAGTTTATATCTCACTTTAGCTAACTAAAAATAAAACATTCTTAATAAAAAACAGAAAAAGTGTATAAAATGAAAAATGTGTAAGCTATATTGGATAATCTATATAATCTCAAATCTTCTCAAATAGAGTAATTAATTTCACCTTGTTTAATATCATTTTCTAATTTCTTTGATGCACCTGCAAGTGCAAATGACAACAGTTTTGGCTGTTTTGCTATGGTTTGTACATACTTTTTTAAGATATTGCCCAGTTGCGTGTTTTATAAGTGCATCTCCTCCACTTATGATATTAATGTCTTTATCTCAGACCATGCATTTCGTATAATCGCGCTCTTTATTGCTTTTTTAATCCAACCTTGGAAATCTGGCGATTCTTCGCAGTCTTCCTTATAATGTTGGGCACACGCACGCGAAAAAAAATGACTGCAAGACAGGCAATACTAATACTGGCAATATTCGGAATTACTAAGTACACGAAATCATACAAATCGTACAATACAGGCATGGATTTGTCACGCGCCGCTAGGCCTAGGCGACGTAGCCAAATCATCGAGTATCTTCATCTTCATCAGCGTATGTGGCACACCAATGTCACGCAAAGAGAATAAAAATATACTAAGTGACATATAAATCCGAACACCCAGTTTAAATGGTTTTATTTTAATAAAATTTTGTATAAGTACTTAATGAAGCATAATAAGTAAATGATAAAAATTTCAAAATGATTGCACTGCTTTAAAGCCCTTTGACCTTTAATAATGTGTGGATGCACCCTGAGGTGGTCAATGTCCTCCTGTGGTATCTCATTCCAGGCAACCACCAACTCCTCTCGAAGTGCTTCTAGAGTCTGAGGAGGACGTTAAATTGAGCAATCTCCTACCCATCATATCGCACACGTGCTCAATTGGGGATAAGTCGGGAGATCTTGGTGGCCATGGTAACAATGTGACATCATTATGTTGAAAGAAGTCTATTGTGACTCTTGCAACATGTGGTCGGGCATTATCTTGTTGGAAAGTTGGATCTGCCAGGGTGTCAAGATAGGGTAAAAGATGGGGTTCTAGAACTTCGTGGATATAACGCTGCGCGTTCATGTTACCTCTGATGAAGATTAAAGGTGACCTGGAACCATAAGCTATAGCACCCCAAACCATAACTCCTACAGTGTGATGAACATGTCTTTCAACAAAAAACTGTGGATTCCTCCTTTCACCACGTCGCCTTCTAACCCTGGCACGACCATCGTGCATGCCTAAACAAAATCGAGACTCGTCACTAAAGACTATACTGTTCCATTCCTGATCCCAGAGTGACCGTTGTCTGCACCACGCAGTTAAAGGGAGGACCCAGTGTGGCCGGTATGAAAACAAGCCAAAACTTCTCATTCGTCGGTAAACACTTCGCATGCCAATAGGTCTTCCGTGTTCTGCAAACCATTCATTTGCAATGGACCTGGTAGTGGATAAACGGACACTTAAGGCCAATAATCTTAGGCGGCGATCTTCACTGTCTGTTGTTCTACGGCGGCGTCCAGTGCCCCTTGCTCTTTGCGTACGGCCTTCTCGAAGCCATGCCTGACAACACCTAACCACAGTGTCTACACTTCTTTGCACTCTAACTGCAATTGCCCGAAAAGAAAGTCCAGCTTCCCGAAGTCCCACTATACGGCCCCTATCAAACTCACTAAGTTGACGAAATCGTACAGGTCTCCGTACTCTAGGCATCGTAACCGATCGTAAAGGATGTCAAGAACCAAAATCCGCCAACGTTGATTCTTTACTGCGGCTGAAATTTTCATTTTTAGAGCGTTAGTGAATTAAAAAAAAGCAGTATAAAAACCGGAATGTCCAACTGATAAGACTGAAAATTTTTTCACTTGTTATTTACAGTAAGATAAATACACTCACCAACTTTCATTAAAATAAAACCATTTAAACTGGGTGTTCGGATTTATATGTCACTTAGTGTATATATATATATCTCGTCTAGTACGAATAATAACAGTACTTTTGTCATTCTTTTTATCGCTATGCGTCAGAAATATTTCTCTTATATAGGGAACAACAATTGAGGGGCCTGGAAGTAAAAGGGTTTAAGTACATTTTTAGTAGTTCTGAGATAAATGGCTTCAAAGTTTACTGGAATTTGAAAATTCCAGGAATAAATTCATCAAAGTATGATACTATATTAAGTTTATTTAAATGCCAATAAAACATTACAAACAAAAAACATTTTCTTAATTTTGCTTTTTTATTGTCATTTTTGCAAAAATGTACTTGAATCATTATACTTGTTACAAAAATTATGGTGGTAACATGATTCAAGTGCAACTACCGTACTATAACAAACATTATTTAAAAATCTATAACAAAATTTCTTATTCATAATCAGAATCTAATATTTGGATGTCTTCATCTGTATCAGCTGGTCTTGGTTGGAGTTCATCTATATCAGGTACTTTTTGGCTTGATGTCAGGGTGTGTGTTTGTTTCTTTTTCCTTTTTTTGTTAATGCTTTCCCATCGTGCTTCATGTTTTTATAAAATGTATGGTGAATGGGCGGAATGTATTCCAATAAGCTAAGCAAGTTTTTGTACTTGGCGACTTTAATCTTTATTGAAGTGCCATTCAAAGGCTTTAGTATTGAAAAGTTAAAACACGGACGCCCAACTTTTTAGGTTGCCATTAAGCAACTGCTAAACTCTACATCAATGTTTAGGGTACTCTTGTATCGAAATGTTAGTCTTTCACTTTTATAGTAAGCAAACCAGCAAATTTCTTTCCATTTTAAGGGGTAACCGTCACTATTTTTTTTTTGGATCGTTCATAATTTCATTGAACGGCGAAAAAGAGTAAAAATCGTCTTTGTTCATATTGTACACAATACATTTGGCCGATGTACCTCTTATTACAATCTCCCAATCTGCGGGGACAAAAACTTGAGGGATTTGCCTTTTTTTGATATTTTTATAATTAAACTAAATAGTTTAGCAATGTTTTTATTCTCATTTTGCCCTCCACACGAATCACTGTATGCAATAATCTTCGTAACTGTAGATGGAAGGCTTTGCACAAATTTTATTAAACATGATCATATCTCCTGGGAGCCCTTGGATGCAATACTTTCGTTCCATACATACATATAACTTTTTCCAGTCAGTAAGTCAAAGACACAGAAATTATACGTCCATAATTGACGAAGATAAAATACTTTAAAGGTGGTTAAGAATGGCGTCGGCAATGCCTGTTGCAAATCAAAACAAATTACAGCCGTATTTTAGAATCATTTTTATTTTCAGCAATATCAGCTTTTTTGGCATCTGTTGCTTTCTGGGCCTTTCTTTGGTGCAGCTCGAGGTCTTGCTTGGCATTTTTAATCACGTCTTCATTTGTAGAATACTTTATTAAATTTTGTAAATTGTCACAACGACTATAGGGCTTGTGGAATCTTAAATTGAATTCCGTATTGAAAATATGCCTGTAATTTTTGTTTGTCAATACAAAACTCCTGATATAATTTGTACATCTTATTGATAATTCTCCTGAGAGATACCTTGCGTTCCCAATCAGTACTCATTTTGTTTATTATTATAACACTACCAATACTGTAAAATGCGTATTTTTAACTAAGAATAAGTAAAACGTTGAAATCACGTCACACGTAAAACAAAAATAGTTGCCAAAGCCTTAGAAGTAAAATGGTGCACTTGAATCATTTTACCACATACTGTATTAGTGGATATTTTGATATGTTCTCAGACTATGAGAGATGGCGCCAGGGAACGTTGCCTGCATTTAAATCATTTTACCACCAAGTTAGGATATGCTTTAGGTATGATATTCTGCACTTAGACCATTTAATTAAAAAAGTACACTTGAACCTTTTTACTTCCAAACCCCTCAATTATTCAATTGAAAGAAAAGTCCGCTTATCGGTAGATTTTGCTTTAGAACCGGTAATTCGGTAGACCCGGACCAAAATCGGTAGATCTACCGAAAAATCGGTAGACCTGGTAACACTGCTGAGACCTAAAGGCTAAGGTCTTCCGGACCGCGTTGAGAAGCAACGACGAGTAGTATAGAGAAATTCCTCATTAATGCAGTCAACAAACGCTGCGCTCAGGGTAAGGCGGAAGTACTTGCCAAGGTCCTTGCTGCCGACTCCACCATGGGCTCCTAAAGTGTCAAGTGTCGGGGTTCCCAACGCTGAGCGTGAAGTAACTTTCAGGTATACACCTCGTCTACAGATCGTCAGATGCATCAGCTGATGAATGGTCTCTCAGTGACCACACGTCTGCAGGCAGTGTTGCCAGAGCCCACATTGAAAATTCCGCTACTGATATCGAAAAACTCCGCTACTTTCCGCTACCCCGGGGGTTTATCGTCGGGGGAGGGATGTTGTGCATCATAAAACAGGGGGAATTTATTATACAGGTTCTGCCAAAAAAGAAAAACAAAAACCGAACAGCGTGATAAAATATAACATAAGAAACTATAATAAATAAAACATTTAACTATAAAAACCAATACAATATTACAAATAACTGTCAAACAACAGAACATTTATCACGCATTCATATTAAAAAAATATCACAGGAAACAAAAAAATAAAAAGCATATGACTAAAGGCCATTTCTGTTTTGCATAAAAAATTGAAGATTTTGGGTTACTTAAACTTAGTCACTGTCTGTATCAGATTCTTCTTGTTGCATTTCTGTTCTCTCTATACTATATAAATTATTTTTGTATTTTTTAAAATGTTTTTCACCAAACTCGAAGTCTAAGCTGCAACATTTTTATGTATTGTATCCAGTTTGATAAGGATCGCGGAAAGTTGAAGGTAAAATACGATTCCTTTTCTTTGTTTTGATTATCTCCATATATGAGAATGTCCACTCAACATCTGCATTACCATGTGGCAAATGTTAAAATTATTAGACATACTTTGGAAATACACTTCACAGGTAGTGTTCTTACCACATACTACCATGTATACGTGTCTCCGTTAAATAAGAATTACACTGATCAACAGCCAAAAAATATCCTAAATAAAATCAACAAAATATTACTATTTTTAATGTGCTAAAACCGGAATGAAACTTATTTTTTCAATATGTAGGATACGAAATTGATAATATGAAAATAGCAATATAACGATAACCGTGAAAACATCTCATCTTAGAAGATTTCGAAGTACCGCCCCGTACCATTACATTTTTACTACACGGGCAGTACGTAAACAATTCGATATGGGCAACAATGTCAGGGTAGTATTAAAGTCACTTACTTGGTGACGAAACGACAACGAGTTATCCTCCTTTGGCAAGCGATAAGGGCGATATGATCGGATTGTCGGGGCCAACACCTATTTTTAGAAAAAGACTGATGAGTATCTCCCGTATTCAACCGACTCATGATAACACATGCACAAATCTACTATCTACCATTACATTAATGTACGCCAACTACTATTACGGATTCGTCATCGACTGAATCACGGGACCGTCATCACGACAGACTGATCCTGACCGTCATCACGACAGACTGGTCGTTAAGTCATCACGACAGATTTAATAGGAGTCATCACACAGACTCAATAGGAGTCATCACGACAGACTCAATATAACTCTTTGGTCGCTAGGTGTATGGTCAGACGTGCTGAGTTTAACGATTGTTACAAAAAGACAGTCCAGGAACCGGGATATCACGCCGACCAAGGCCGTTGTGTCAATACCCCAAATCTCCGACATTACCCCTGAATCAGAGGTAACCGAGCAATATGACTATCATTAAAGTAACAATCCCTTCACATATCCTGCCATGAGATACATTCAGACTCCAACGATTGCCAAGTGAAGATAGTTAAGCGGTCATTAAGACCAAGGATGCCACTTCGACCAAAGGCCACCGTGTCAACATCCAAAGCGCTCCGACATTTCCCCTGGTAGAGGAAACCGAGCAGTAAGTAACATAACTACCTCAACCCAGCAAACGGGCTCCGAAAGTCCCATAACAACCCCCAGAACCTGGAGGCGTCCCACCTGCGGATATTCAATAACAAGTCGTAAGCCATAACTTAAATTATGAAGGTAAAAAGTATAGCATCTTTATAAACATGGCTTAAGACATTCATGATCATGAATATAAAACTATTATGGTTATCAATCCATGCAGTACAGTAGAATAAAGGAAACACTCAGTGATAGCTCACCTTTCAGGTAACTAAAACACCACACCCAATAGCACATCAACACCGTAATGAAGTTCACTCTACTTGGTCTGAGAAGCGATGTGATCCACGCGATAATTGAAATGCATCTACGCCAGACTAACAAAGTTTATCCTGGGAGCAGGTACCCAGCGAAGGAATGGAATGTATAATGTAAACAGGCGTAAGGGCTGTCGCGTTGAGTCACACTAAGCTGCCTTGTGTAACTTCTGGAAAGTTTTCGTGTGCTACAGGGTTGGACTCGCATAAAAAAAAATAAAAAAAAGTGTTTGAGATATTTCGTAAGCTTACAAATATTAGTTCAAGTTTTAGAGATACGGTAATTATATGTGTTCCTGCTGTGACAAGTGTTAATATACTGTAATTCACAAGAATGCACGTGCTACATTTTTATATTCGGCAAGGAAAGATGATGTAATCGGCATGATTGTGTTACGTTATACATACGTGTACATTATATTGTTTTATATTAGCCATTTTTTCCTCAGTTGGCTGACAGCGTTCATGCAAGATGTGTAAACAATCCAGTTTTGTTACGTGTGTGGTGATGTGACTTTTGCGTCTCAGAGACGGTCTATTACTCCACTAATAACAAAGGCATATCAGCTTTATTTCGGTTGTAAACTAGGTGATCAGGACAAACAGTGGGCACCCCACATCTGCTGTAATACATGTGCTTCAAGTCTGAGGAGCTGGTTAAATGGCAAAAAACGATCTATGCGCTTTGCTGTCCCAATGGTTTGGAGAGAGCCTACAAATCATATTAATGATTGTTACTTTTGCATGGTACCTTGTGCTGGACAAGCCACAGGTATGTCCAAGAAAAAAAAATCGGTTATTAACTACCCAAACATACCATCTGCGATGAGACCTGTGCCTCACAGTGACGAAAATCCTATTCCAAAACCCCCAAAATCCTACACTTGCGAATCAGAAAACGAATCAGATCATAGCGAGTGATTCGTCAGGAAGAAGATATGCCATCTACGTCAAGAGATCCTGATTTTATACCGAGCGCGTCATGCCACCAACCGCACAAAATAACACAGTCAGAATTAAATGATCTTGTAAGAGATTTAGAACTTCCAAAATGTAAGGCAGAGTTACTTGGATCAAGACTGCAGCAGTGGAACTTGTTAGAAGACGATGTTTCGGTATGTGTTTTTCGTAAACGCCACAAAGACAGAACCATTTTTCAATATGGAGAATAACTTGGTTTTCTGCAGTAACATTAACGGCTTACTGGCGGCTTTAAATATAAACTATAACCCAGAAGAATGGAGATTGTTTATAGACAGTTCAACATTGAGTTTAATGGCAGTGTTATTGCATATTGGAAATATTTTACCATCTCTTCCTGTAGGGTATGCAGTTCACATGAAAGAATCATATGACAATATGAAGTACCTATTGACATGCATAAAATACGATGAGCAATATTTGTGGCGATTTGAAAGTTGTTGCACTTTTACTTGGGCTGCAGCTAGGCTACACAAAATTTTGCTGATTTTTGTGTGAATGGGACAGTCGGGCAAAGGCACTTCATTACACCAGACAAAACTGGCCTGTTCGTCAATTCCTAGAGCCAGGTCAAAAAAATGTACAGCATATGCCATTAGTAGATTCGAAAAAAAATTTATTACCACCACTGCATATCAAGTTGGGCCTAATGAAAAACTTTGTCAAGGCATTAGATAGAGATGGGTCAGCTTTTCAATACCTGCGTCAGAAATTTCCAAGACTAAGTGAGGCAAAGGTTAAAGAAGGTATTTTTGTTGGGCCACAGATTCGAAATATTTTGAAAGATACACAGTTTGAAAACACTTTAACAGGTATTGAAAAAACTGCTTGGAATGATTTCCGTCTCGTGGTCACTAATTTCTTGGGAAATAGAAAAGCTGACAACTATAAAACCCTTGTCAAAAATATGCTGTCATCGTATCAAAAGATGGGCTGTAATATGTCTCTTAAGATACATTTCCTACACTCACACCTGGACTTTTTTCCTGACAATTGCGGAGCCGTAAGTGATGAGCACGGCGAACGTTTTCATCAGGATATTTCAACAATGGAAAAAAGGTACCAGGGAAAGTGGAATCCTTCCATGCTTGCAGACTACTGTTGGACTCTTGGTAGAGATGCTCCAGAAACGATCCATAAAAGAACAGCAAAAAGACAGCGCATATAGTGATTCTTATAAGTATATGAATCTTGTTACTTTTTTTAATATATACTTAAAAATAAAAATTTTTTTTCTAAACCGCAACTAATTTTTTTATTTCATTGTCATTTTTTGATTCAGCGCCCCAAAATTAACAAAGAAGTGCACTTTTCCCACAAGATACAATTAAAAAACTAAAATTTGTTGTCCAGTGTTACCGACCGGTGGTTACCACTGTCGATTGGAAAGATATCTGTATTTAGATTTAGTTACTAACTGCACTCAATTTTTTTTTCTGGTAAAAATATCCATCATGTGTATCTAAATTGCAAAATTCCGCTACTTTTAACAAAAAATCCAATTCCGCCGCTACGCCGCTACCACTTGAAAATTCCGCTACCAGTAGCGGAATTCCGCTACTTCTGGCAACACTGTCTGCAGGTCGTTCAGTCAGCGTTGCCACATGGGTCAGACAATTCCCCCAGAACAAACACAAGAATCCCCCAAGTCACAGTACAAGGTCTGTCCCAAAGTAAACAGGACAAAGAAAAAAATGAATAAACATTTTTTCGGTTTCGGAATAGTATTGAAAAAACATGTGTCGACGCCTCTCGAATGTTGCATTCGAAGCAATTTTTGATCATCCATGAGCTTGTGCGTGAACACACACATGCCCAAATTCTCGATCAAAATGCGATAGATTGAGTCTTTAGAGATATTTAATTCTATTTTTTTGGATTTTGGGACAGAAAATCCCCCAATATGGCGACATTGCGTTCAGTTTGTGTTCTCGACAGACTCAACGCGCACGCCGAAACGTTTTAAAAATTGATGTGGAGACCCTAGCTGCCGCAGCTACTTATTTATTTAGTATCTTCGACTACCAATTGAATATGCTTCGAAGTGGAGTTGTTGAAAAGAAATGGAAACAAGGAAGGCGGTGGATGTTGGCTATACATAGAAACAGAACAAGGTATAGGAATAGAGCCTAGCAGATAACTTCGATTTGGACTTTACTGTTCCAGTTATCTTGGTTGTTTAGTATACAGGGAAAACGAAATTTACCTGACGGCTTGAGAAAGAGAAGCGCGACATGTTAGAAAGAGATAGTAGCCGGCTGAAGAGCGAAGGTCATCCCCGCATTGCCTAGCAACGGTGACGCAGAAGATCGTGAAATCTGCTGCGTTTCCAATATGTCACACAAGGAAATGCTCTCACAGGCTGCTGCAATAGGTTAGATTACTGTCAAACCCAAGAAAAAGATAATAGCCATTATTGTCATTAGTGCGCCAAGTCAATCTCTGCTGATGAGCTGCAGAGAATAAGACCAGTAGCGTTCGTCCTCTCTAACCAGAGATCTATAGTGTATTTACACCCAAGATAGAATGGATGAGTGATTGCCAAAAGCAAGGGCGGCGTACAGGGCCGCATTCAGGGCTACCTCCGAATGATGGACTACCACCAACGTGTTGTAAAACAAAGATGACAGTATTTAACGAAATTATCTAATATAGCGAAGTAGAAGTTTTTCTACAGATTTTTAAAACTGGACAACATGGAGAAATACATACCAGAGGTAACCAGCTGCTCACTATGCACAATGAATCCGTAGTCAACGAGGGGTAGAGGTGACACTTTTGTACATGGAATGAATATAAGGCTGTTCAATTAATTGAAAATAGATTTTGAAGGTGCACTTCGGACTTGCATTGTCTGTAGTTTATCTGTAAGTTAATATTTCACTATAACTAGGATTCCCATAATATGTATTCTGTGACAAAACAAAAACGCGAAACTTACTCAGACTAACTTGAAGAGCTATCGTCATTAATGTTTAGATAGATAGATAGATAGATAGTCTTTATTGTCTTTTGGTCATAAATAGCTATGACATAAGACTTGTCAACATTACATATACAATACATAAGTATGCGATATGCAAAAAAAGAACAGGTAGTTAATTAAAACGGTAATTGAGATAATAAATAATAAACAAATAAATCAATAAAATAGGAGTTATTACAAACACAAACAAATTCTCAATGACATCTAACGAACATGAAAAAATAAATAAATAAAATAGGAGTCATTACAAACACAAACAAATTCTCAATGACATCTAACGAACATGAAAAAAAATCTATTTTAAATAAAAAAAACAATGGAGCGCTTAAAAAGTCTAGAAGAGGAGCAATAAATAAACTGTTTCTTTTCCGTTAAGCTTAATAAATAAATAAAAAGAATAAATAAATAAAATTAAGCAGTTAGGTATTCGTCGACGGTGTAGTAACACTTTTCTGATAGATATCTTCTCAGACGTTTCTTTAATGTCAACATATTAGTGCTTCTGCGGAACTCAATCGGTAGTTTATTGTAAATTTTTGTACAGGCATAGAGTGGTGATTTCTGAAACTGGGCTGTTGCGTAGACTGGTATACTTAAGTCAAAACCTATTCTGGTGTTGTAGTGCCTGTTAACTGTCTTATTTTGAATAAAACTGGTCCTATGTTTAAATACGAAGAGAGCGCATTTATATATATATATATAGATGGATATTAATGTTAGCAGATTATATGTTCTGAAAATATCTTTACAAGAGTCTCTTTTGTTGATATTGAAAATCAGCCTGAGTACTCTTTTCTGCAAGATGAAGACTCTGTTGTTCATGACTGCTTGTCCCCATAGTATTATATTATTGCTAAGATGCGGGTAAGCCAAGGCGTAGTAGATATCTATAAGAGCTGTTTGGGAGATGTTTTGTTTGAGTTTCAAGATTGCAAAGTATGCACTATTGAGTTTCTTAATGACATGATTCACATGTGACTGCCAGCCCAACTTCCCATCAATATGAGTTCCTAAGAATTCGGTTCCGTCTGAGAAGATATCGTTGTGCAACCGTGGTTTGCTATTGTAGAAATGCACATACATTGTTTTATCAGCGTTTAGTATAAGGCGGTTTGATACACACCAGTCGTTCATTTCTGTTTCAACTCGCTCAATTGCTTGGAGCAGGTCAACTGGTGTTGCTGCACTAACTACTACTGACGTATCATCAGCGTAGTTGACCATATGGCCAGATAGTTTTAGGTCGTTCATAAACAAAATGAACAGGAGTGGCGCTAGTACCGAGCCCTGGGCTGCACCAATGCTTATGTCATACACCCCCGACGAAGAACCATTCACTCTTGTTTTAAGCTGTCTATTTGATAGAAAAGAAACAAGCCAGCGTAAAAGAAAGTCCCTAATACCGAGATTATACAGCTTCTGCTCGACGAAGTTTATGTCTATTATATCAAATGCCTTCGAAAGATCGAAAAACAAGCCTGCAACATATTTGTTAGAATCAATATCCTCGTAAACTTTGTTAAAAAAGTCAAATGACGCTGTTTCTATGGATCGTGAAGACCGGAACCCATGTTGACTGTCTGATATGGTGTTATACTTATTTAAAAAGCTAACGATTCGTCTAAGCAGGCACTTTTCTATAATTTTTGATATAATAGATAACAGAGATATAGGTCTGTAGTTCTCTATATCAGTCGGATCTCCTTTCTTAAATATAGGAATTACAATGGCAAGTTTGAGACACTTTGGAAATTTACCTTTCAGCACTGATTTATTTATAAGCTGTGAAAGTGAAGTCAAAATGATGATGGATTCAAAATCTCTCTCAATTATGTTGTCCAGCTCCCACATTGCTACCTCCACTTTCTCCTGAACATGCTGCACACATTTTTTTTGGCATCTTTCTGGTGTGTCCCTCTGTATAGCAATTCTGAACAGCTCTTGCATGTCAGAAAATTTAAATGTTGTATTGTGTGCAGCAACAAAATTCTTAACATCTGCCCATATGAGCTCAATGGGGTCGAGCTCACAGTGGTAAGGCGGCAAACGGAGTACTGCTTTGTGGTGTGCTTTGACCATTTCATCTATGACATATGTATTTATCATGTCTTGGTCTGTGTTGTTTCACAATATCTAATAGTTGTAATTTCAGTAAGGAAGGGCCGAAAGTTATATTTTTGGAACGGAGCCAGCTCTGAATGTCTGATTTCCTAGAAGCTGAAGTTGGGATTTTTTCTATTTTGCGAGAATGATAGGGAGCATTATCCAAAACAACCACAGAATTGTCTTCGAGACGTGGTAAAGTGCCTGAAAACCACTTCTCGAATGCTTTCCCATTCATCTCTTCATGGTAGTCAGTGGCTTTTTTTTGACTCAAAAGACCATAAGCTGTCATCCACGAAGCCATCTACACCCCCAATGTGGCAAATAATGAGCCTTTTTCCTTTGCCTAGAAAGATAAAATCCGCTAAGTACACATGCACGTCTTGTAGGTACGAAGATAGAGAGATATTGTGCGCAAAAATTGATACCGTGAACTACTTCGATCTAGTTGCCTGCTGGATTTTTCAATCCGGTCGACGGTCCATCTAGAAATGCCATTCTGGATGAAGTCACAGTTTTGTCAACCCAAACCTTCGGAGTAGTGTGCCCAGCGTTAATCCAGGTTTCGTCCAGGTAATAGATCTTCCTGTGCTGATCCCTGAATGATTTAATTTTGGTCACGTACTCTCTCCTCCACAGAACAATTTCTTCTCTATCCATAAGTAAGCTGTTACGACCTCGTTTCTTCCATTCGAAATTAAAATGCTTCAAAAGGGCGTAGGAAGTAAAAGTGTCCATGTTTTATATTTTGAAGTAAAAGTTCACTAACATTTCGGTCACCTTAGCGGCCTTTATCTGCGGACAGATAAATAAAATGTTATCATTGTCATTTTGAATTTTGTTCTTTGAAAAAGCCACCGAGTTGGCCGAAACTACAGCTATTTTTCTTTTTTATTTGGCGGCCAACAGAATCTGGAGACTATCTAGCTAGTCAACTGCATGATACATTTTAGATTACATTAACGAAAAAAAAACAGAAACCAGTGGTTCCCTTTATATCTATGCAGATATCTCGTTCCATGTTATTTTATCGAGTGCGGTACAGATAAATCATTTCCCACTATTATTACGGTTTTGTTATACACCAGCATAATATAAATGTCTACATAAAAAAAGTAATAGATTATCGTATCATAATAGATATTATAGGTGATTGATATCTATTTTTTATTGCCATTTTCGGCAATCGTATTTCACATAATGTTATCTATGTTGCCTACTTACTGTTAAATAGTCTAGTATTATATCAATAACTTTGATTAGCTTAATGTATAAAGATTATATTGCACTGATTTCGAATACAATAAGCTTTGGTGTTTTCTTCGTGATGTATCATATTTTTCCGAATGTTATCAATCTTTCATGTCGCTCATCTTGTTTCTTATAATATGCACCACCAATCACTGGCGTACAAAATTAAAATAATCTTTTGTGGCGAAAAATTGCTACGAATTCAACATTCTAAAGACAAATACGCCAAAAAGATCAAAACTTCATGTACAACATTGTGACTGGTCTCGAAAAAAAAATCCGTCAATGAGCAATCTTTTGGTCAGTGCAAATCTCTACATTAACTCTGATGGAGACTATTTTTAATTAAATAAATTCGATTTTCCGTTTGTTTGTTTACTTGTATTTACTTCGCGACAGACCTTGTATATTTCAATAAGAAATTTAAAAAAAACCCGTTTCATCACTTAATTTACTCGCCAAATAAGTAGGGACACTGGTATCTTTTTAAGTACCTCCACCATAGATAAACCTTTTATACGTCTTGAAAGAAATGACTATCTGATAATTTCATGGCCCAGTTTGAAATTCTGTTTTTGGGAAATAAATAAGGTGTGGAAATGTCAATGTATGACATATACAGTAATGGACAAAAGTATAGGTATAGACAAATATGAATATTTACCTAAATACCTTTAGAAAACGAATTCATACTTCATTGCTCCATAAACAAATGCGTTATTAGTAGAAAAACTAAATTTCTTGTTTATCTGCAATGAACACAAGTTTGAATATAAGCACTTTTTTATGAAGGACAAAAATATGTAGTCAAATTCTTTTCAACATTAGTTTAGTACAGTTTCGTGACAGAAGAGGGTTAGTCTGTGTTCTACAAGTATTTTGGAATAAGTTGAGTGATTTTAAGACCATACCGCGTAGTCCAGAAATTTCTTTCGACGTAAAAAATAAGATCATTGAGTTATACAAAGATGGTCAACGTCAAGTCGACATAGCCAAAGATTTAAAGCTGAAGCGTAAAGCAGTTTGGGCAATATTGAACAAATATAAACAAAAAGGTATCTTGGAAGCCTCTAAGAGAAGTGGTCGGCCTAGGAAACTAAATGCTAGATCAGTTAGATTAATAAAAGTAATTTCGTCCAAAGATCCGTTTGAAACCCCAAGACCAATAAAAGCCGAAATCGAGACAAAAGGAATTGTCAGTGTTTCTACGAAAACTATAAGTAGAAAATTAAATGATTTGAAGTTATTTGCACGTCGCCCGTGTAAGAACCCGCTAATCTCGAGGAAAAACCCTAAGGACCGATTACAATTTGCACGGTTGCATCTTGATTGGAGCATCTGTGACTGGAAGAGGGTTTGTTTCAGTGACGAATCCAAGTTCAATATGTCTGGATCAGATGGTGTTCATTACGTTAGACGTCGTAGTGGACAAAGATTGAACCCCAAGTACACTTTGCTCACTGTCAAACATGGAGGCGGGTCTGTTATGATTTGGGGGTGCTTTTCGGGGTTTGGGATGGGATCTTTACATATAATAGATGGTATTATGGATAAGTTTGTATACACAGACATACTAAAGCATGTCATGTTACCCTATATGGAAGACAAAAAGGCCTTAAGATCAATCTTCCAGCAAGATAATGACCCGAAGCACACTTGAAATCTTCTGGATGAAAAAATACTAGTTCTGAAATGGTTTTCAGTCTCCCGATATAAACCCCATTGAAAATCTATGGGAATACTTAGATAAGCAAATACGAGATAAAAATTATTCAAACAAAGATGAACTTTTTGCCGCGTTAGAGCAAAAGTGGAGACAGATTGATGAATCTTATATCAAGAAACTTCTACAATCCATGCCGAGACGATGCCAGGCGGTGATTGATAATAATGGTTATGCTACAAAATATTAACACAAACATGGTTGGTTTTATATAATTCAATGAACTTTGCCTGTTTTTTCTATAATTGTTTTCCTTTGTCTATATATTTTTGTCCTTCATAGTTGCAGTTTTTTTCAATTAATTTTGTATTAAAGGGAGTCTAATGAATACTCGGAACTACATGTTTTTAGTTACCTGAATGCAAAACTTTGCCCCCATTTAGTTGACTTCGTATCTCTTACCGTCTCCGAATGGTGACACTCGAACTTGAAACACCCGGTGTTTGCATATGATTAACAGCATTTTACGGTACATAGGATCCAGCCTAATATTTCCGCATCAGTTCAGTGGCATTTGAAGGATGTTAAACCAGTGGAAGAGTTGATGGAACATTTTCAGCAGCTCTTCACAAATTTGTTCGCGCTTCGTCAAGAACAGAACTCGCGATATCCATATTTTATATCGCCTTTTCTATATAGTCTCATAATTCACGTTCTTGATCTTCACCGTACGTTTGAATGGGTTGTATACAAACAGTTCATTCATTGAAAGTAACGATGCGTCATAAAATAAACAATGCTCACAATGAATGAACGTTGTTTATGTCTGCAGGTGTTTGGTTTTTTTCTTCAATTACAACAGGTGCGACTAAAACGATTATATATATATATATATATATATATATATATATATATATATAAAGTAGAAAAAAAATGGGCAAAATCCGCGAAAAAGAGGAAAGTGGATTCGAGCAGAAAATAGGATAGGGAACCCGAGCGATACGTATTTCTGCTGGTTGGCTTCATCAGGCCCTAAATGAATGCACATATGAAACTACAAAAGTAGATACACATGCCCACACATCCGGATACGGGTGTAACCTGAGGAAACGAAGATGGAGAGGGAAAAAATTCGACACACGATGTCCACAAGAGCCAACCTACACATTGTAGTATAAAATGGCTAGAAGACCTCGAATTGTCAAGGAGAAAGGTAACCACAACCACGCGGCCAGTTATAGCCACTTATTGTGGTACTTCACTACGTATCCGGATGTGTGGGCATGTGTATCTACTTTTGTAGAGTTTCTCATCGGCATGTAAATATGCCCCAAAGAACGCAACTTTTTCCTAATATTACCTAAGATGTTTCTCCTACAGGTATTGAGATCAGAAAAAAGCGACAATCATTTTAACAAAAGATATACATACTACAAAATACAACTACTTTCTTCGATAGCACTTCTGTGACATCCGACATACAAAAAATATCACATGACTATACTTTCATATTACACCCCGTACCTTTTATATAGAACTTTTTCTTCTAGATAAAAGCCAATATATAACTGACTGACTTAAATTGCGCGCCATTTTTGATACGCGCATTTCAGCAAGCGGCTCCGTAGTAGTTGTTTAAAGCACATGTGTCCAATTCATCATGGAGCGGCTACACGATTCCACAACGCGTCCGTATTGTTAAAACGTTTTACTTAAATAATGTACTGTTCGTACACCGGCAAATATCGTGACAGTTCGTGAAAGTGTAGTGGAGCGCCGTAAGACGTCTACCAGACATCGTTCTCAAGAACTGGGCACTCATCGTACGTCATTATGCACTATTTTAGAAAAAGACGTGCAACATGAAAGTCGCCGACAATCCAGTCATTCAATATTGCAGTTTAATACCCGAAATAACGATTTCTACCGACAACGGATAATGAGCGATCAATCCCACTTCGATGTAAACGGATTTATTAATAAGCAGAATTATCGTGTCTGGGCATTAGAGAACCCTCGTGTCATCCATCAACGACCGTTACATCCTCGTCAGTGCCGGATGCTCCGCTGTTCGATTTTCGTCCGCCGGCGCGCATGACGTCACCCAGAGAGTGACTCTCATTCAGATTGATATGGATAACGTGTATATTTTCACGTGCAGGCCAAACGGCTGGACGGATTGTCTCATGTAAGGTGTCGTTGGATTCGTCTTAGCGGCGCGATTGACACTACCTGCATTGAAATTTTATAAAAAACAAAATGGTGGATTTTAATAAAAGATCTCACAGGCTATTGCTTAAACGGCTTTCTAGCTCCACAATAGAGCGTATATCGTCACTTTACTGTAAAAACAAGATTTTTCTGTATTACCTATATGTATTTTAGTATGTTCTGTGGAGCAGGATTAACATGCTCAGATTTGCGCGGCTTCCAGAGTGGACATTTGACGGATATTATTTTTTACATGCTTTCTAAGTTTCATTAAAAGATGAAGATAAAAAAATTACGTATTTTATTTCATTTCACACATATTCAAACCAGTCAGTTACATATCGCCCACCCTGTATAAGAAAGTTAGAGGGGGCAATTTTTTAAGCGACGCTTCTATTTTTGCTAGTATGCAGAATACTCCGCGGAATTTTTATTGCTCCTAAGTGCAAGCTCATATAATAGGAGACGTTTTCTTTTACAGGTGGCACAGACAATAACAAAGGCAAGAGTAAAAAGTGGAGGAAAATCCTGCAGTTTCCGCACATTTCCCAGTGTATCGAGCTCGTCAACAAAATAGGCAAGTACATTTATCTCATCCTCATTTCATCTCTTGCTGTTTCCGTTTCGTTTTATCTCCCCAACAGCTGTAAAGCATGATAAATAGTCGGTGCTGGCGTGTTCTCTTGAACTTGGGTTATTTTTGAATGAGGTTAGGTTCCAACGAGACTGTTTACATTGTCGGTATAGTACAGTACTCGGGAACAATGAGTTGATAAATGTTCAGAAAATTTCATAACAGGCTGTTTGGCGAGGTAATTTAGGATACAGAATAGCGTCCAGTGGATTAACTCTATACATCCCATGCATTCGAGACGTGTCAACTAAGGGTGTAACATAAATTAATGATTCTTTGAGTAATTTTAAGACAACAGGTTCATATAAACATAGATCCGCGGATTCTTCGTTCTCCAAATACAGGGTGTTAAAATTTAAAAGAAATAGTTTTTCGTAAATTCCTTAAATATCTTTTACCTACTTTGGTTGAAATTTGGCGGTGGTATTTATAACATTAAGGAGCTAATTTACCTCTAACTTGATTAAATCCAGTGGCGTCCCAAGCGGAATCTGAACGATATTTGTGACAAAAAAATGTACGTCACTGACATAAACACTCGACAGAAATACAACTTTTTGGTCTCCTGTTTTTTTTCGTATCTTACTTTGTTTTCGAGAGGAAAAAAGTCCATATAATTGCATATCTCTGGACCACACACAGGTTAAATAAGAATTCTATCTGACACGCATGGAACATTTTTAGAAGTCAGATTTAGGTATTCACCACCTGAAGCAACTCCAGCTAGTTCTTGTGCTTTGACTACTATACTAAGTGACATATAAATCCGAACACCCAGTTTAAATGGTTTTATTTTAATAAAATTTTGTATAAGTACTTAATGAAGCATAATAAGTAAATGATAAAAATTTCAAAATGATTGCACTGCTTTAAAGTCCTTTGACCTTAAATAATGTGTGGATGCACCCTGATGTGCTACGCATTCTCCAACGCGCCTAGGCATGCTTCTGATCAGGTGGTCAATGTCCTCCTGTGGTATCTCATTCCAGGACGTTGCAAATTGAGCAAGCTCCTACCCATCATATCCCACACGTGCTCAATTGGGGATAAGTCGGGAGATCTTGGTGGCCATGGTAACAATGTGACATCATTATGTTGAAAGAAGTCTATTGTGACTCTTGCAACATGTGGTCGGGCATTATCTTGTTGGAAAGTTGGATCTGCCAGGGTGTCAAGATAGGGTAAAAGATGGGGTTCTAGAACTTCGTGGATATAACGCTGCGCGTTCATGTTACCCCTGATGAAGATTAAAGGTGACCTGGAACCATAAGCTATAGCACCCCAAACCATAACTCCAACAGTGTGATGAACATGTCTTTCAACAAAAAACTGTGGATTCCTCCTTTCACCACGTCGCCTTCTAACCCTGGCACGACCATCGTGCATGCCTAAACAAAATCGAGACTCGTCACTAAAGACAATACTGTTCCATTCCTGATCCCAGAGTGACCGTTGTCTGCACCACTCAAGGCGATT
Source organism: Acanthoscelides obtectus (assembly GCA_963669975.1). Classification (NCBI taxonomy): domain Eukaryota; kingdom Metazoa; phylum Arthropoda; class Insecta; order Coleoptera; family Chrysomelidae; genus Acanthoscelides; species Acanthoscelides obtectus. The sequence continues at coordinate 7,392,295 of CAVLJG010000001.1, read as the reverse complement.
ACGTCGGTGTTCTCGAGTTAAATGGAGGACCCAGTGTGGCCGGTATGAAAACAAGCCAAAACTTCTCATTCGTCGGTAAACACTTCGCATGCCAATAGGTCTTCCGTGTGCTGCAAACCATTCATTTGCAATGGACCTGGTAGTGGAGAAACGGTCCCTTAAGGCCAATAATCTTAGGCGGCGATCTTCACGTTCTGTTGTTCTACGGCGGCGTCCAGTACCCCTTGCTCTTTGCGTTCGGCCTTCTCGAAGCCATGCCTGACAACACCTAACCACAGTGTCTACACTTCTTTGCACTCTAACTGCAATTGCCCGAAAAGAAAGTCCAGCTTCCCGAAGTCCCACTATACGGCCCCTATCAAACTCACTAAGTTGACGAAATCGTACAAGTCTCCGTACTCTAGGCATCGTAACCGATCGTAAAGGATGTCAAGAACCAAAATCCGCCAACGTCGATTCTTTACTGCGGCTGAAATATTCATTTTTAGAGCGTTAGTGATTTAAAAAAAAGCAGTATAAAAACCGGAATGTCCAACTGATAAGGCTGAAAATTTTTTCACTTGTTATTTACAGTAAGATAAATGCATTCACCAACTTTTATTAAAATAAAACCATTTAAACTGGGTGTTCGGATTTATATGTCACTTAGTATATTTGCACGTGATTTACAATTCTTTTTTTCAATGAAAAGATCTTGGATGGTGACTTTTTATATGGAAATTAATTTTTCCAAAATACCATTTTCCAGCAGCACCTCGACGTCAAATATCAACACAGATCAAGTGACATTGGAGAATAGACCACAGGAGATTGATTACCGATCACAGGAAGGAATGGATGCGAATTTTGACACCTCTGAGTTGTCATATTTCGCCACCTGAGAGGTGTTTTTTCACATCGTTGTTGGCTGTGATTTGAAATATATTAACATGTGAATTATACACGATAGAGCTAAAAAGTCTTGTGACGTTCAAAATTAAAAAAAATAAAAAGGTATATTTGCTTAAAATGGGTGAATAAATAATAACAAACAATAAATAATCAAAAACAACAAATGAACAGAACCAGTAACTGGAACAGTATTTAACAAAACAACATAATAAATGAAATACATATAGTATATATACATATACTTCGAAGTTGAGTCATTTATTTTAACAGTCAGTAGATCTGATCAAAAGAAATGTTTTTTTCCTTTACCATTTTTCTGGTAAAATTAAAGTAACAAAGTTTTAGCCCTTTGGAAGTTTGAGTACCGCCCTGTCTCAATAATAATATTATGTGCTCGTGTTTGGCAACAACGGATATAATCCGCCTTATCGGTTCATCGCATCGGAAACAAAAAAGCGAAAGAACTTGGAACGATGTTTTTACAATTATTTTATTCAGTTGTATTCAGTCAGTGTCAGTCGGTAACGCGTGAGTGAATAGTGGTGTCTGTTGCGTGGCTCAAACGAAATCAAAAATGGAACATGTTTACGAAAATGCTGAACTTGTGGACATGATTCTTATTTACGCGGCATCACGGATTTATACGGATCGGTTTCCCAATCGAGTGCAACCAACCCCTCGTGCCTTTGTTAATGTAGTACAAAGGGCTCGTGAATCAGGTGACTTAAGACCTCACAGGGGAGAAGGGAAATTTCCGTATAAAAGTTGCTCCCTCCAAGATTTTTGTTGTGCAGAATTACATATTACACTGTCGTGTCCACGTTAAATCTGCACTAACGCCCAAATACGTCTTTATGTTGAGTGCACCATGTACCATCACCGATAGTGCGACTGATTATACACTGAAATCAAAACAAAATACTGCAACTGCAATTATATGTATGAATGTTGAAAATCTTGAACAGTTCCGGACCAGTGGTGTTCAAATGTCGTTGAGGAACGGTAAAGAAGTGTATGAATGTGACGAAACGCAACACCTAACGAAAATTTAAGTGAAAAGGCTTATATTCATGTAACAATTTGGAAGTGCAAATGTGCAAATGTAGGATAAACTATAAACACACGGTAGGTGATGTTAAGTTAATATAATCATATATGGATTAAAAAAGTTGCAATGCACATGGAGAAACCTTCAGCTAAACTGAAAAAAATGGATTTTACTCAGACATCAAGCATTTTTTTTTAAATTTTGGATTAGCTTTATATAATTTCGTAATATTTAAGGAACTGAAAATGTCACTGTCACTTCATATTTTACAGTGTTTTGTTTCGAATACTTTGATGCTATTTGCTGCGAAAAATTTGACGGACAGATCATGAGGCTGATTCGATATATATGTATTTGACTGTCTGTTTGGTACTCGTACCCTATTGGTGCAAAATAATGGTTTGTTAAATTGTGAAATCCGCCCTAAGTCGCTTATAACGCGACAATGGTCAAATTTAGAGAAAAGTTACTGAAGGCCTTTTTTGTTCAGAATGATCCGGAAAAAATCATTGTAATTTATTTAAAAAAGTTGTTTAAAATTTGAACTGGGATGGGTTACTGTGGGGTATATTAAATGCTCAAAAACTCGGTAAAAATTATAATTTTTGAGGTCGCCAGCTAGAGTCTTGCACTACAAGGCCCAGTGGAGTATTTTAAGATTAGTTTATTTTCAAGCGGCTTTTGATCTTGTTTGTTAGGCCAAAACCGGCGAACTTTTGATTTTCGCAAATATGGGAAAAATCAAATACACCTATTTTGATCCGTTACCCAGTGATATATCGCTTCACAGCAAATTTGCCAAGCCTTCTTTCTCAAAAGTAAATTTGCTGTAACTTTTCCGCGCGTGATGCTATGCGAAATCTGACAGCACCGTCGTGTTTGTGGCTCCCCCACCACCGATCCCAACAAGAAACGCCTATTGGCGACGCTCCCCAATTCCCCATTGTCGATTACACGTCTAAAAAAATGCGTAGAAAAAATGGAGAATAGCTTATATATCAACGTTTCCAATGGTAAATCCGTTTATTCAAATAAAAAGTTCCTTGTGCCTGAAAAAAATGTGGAAAACATATTTTTGATACAACACTCGTATAAAAATGCTCTGCCAGTAATGGGAAACTTCTCCACCAAGGTATGTAATGTCCTATTTACATTTAAACATGAATATTTTCAGAACACCAAATGTCTCCGTGATGTGAAAAATTTTGGCAAGTTATGATTTTTTTAAAAATGTAGTGAGGTACTGGGTATACCGTACTATTAGCAGCCGAGTCGTGTTTACATCGTTATTTGCTCATTGCAAATGCGTAGCGAAAATTCATTAGGTTTTACGATAATTACATTCTTGTTATTGTCAATTAGATAGCCGGGTATTTTTAAGTTTACTGATCTTTTTCATGTTACAACCCAATTAATGTCGGTTAGAGACTTTGTTGTTAATTGCATTGATGAAAATATACTTATTGCTATTCGGTATGTTAATCCCTGTATTTACACTATGAGCAAACCTTTGACTTGTAACCCAGATAAGGAAAATGCTTTACTGTTGATGTTGTACTGAATGAAACTTTAGTACTACCATTTGTCGTTGATCGTCAAGACAACGATGTGGACAAGAGAGAATTACTGTAAACTGAAACATGAGAGATGAAGCGATATCTTGTGAAAGAAGAGTCTTTCATGTTAGAACTTCTAAAAAATTAAAAGGATTAAACTTTATATTTGGGGCTTATCATCATAGCTTCGTATTTAGTAGGATTTTTTTAGTATAGTAATTTAACAGTTTTATGTTACAGTTTTTAACATTTGTTTAGTTGAAAATGCACAGAATTACCTTAATAATTTATGAAAGGTATATGGATGAATATATTTTTTATTTGGCTGCTCTCCGATAGATGGCGTTACATATAGCCACCTCAAAGCCCACCGTTTTAAATAAATGTCTTGGGCTGCTGAAATTCGTTCATTAAGCCCCAATGCATGTAAGGAAGAGGACGCTTTGTTTTTCCACAAAGCCAAATCGATACGTAATATTAGATATAATAAACTAATCCGCAAAGTTGGGGTTTTCCTTTACACGACGTGTAGAGCTTGAAAACATAAGCAATTTTTCTTAGTACCATATACACTAATGTCTTAAGGGAACCGAGATAAAGGGCTCTGCAACATCAAAAATATCTGAATACCATCCTGTAGCCGCGACCCGGGACATCATCCAGTGGTACAAGGTCTCAACCCGACGGCAGAACTGGGTCGGGGTCAGTGTATCAGGCCAGTATGCAACCTTCAACCGACGGTTACGGTCACGCGTGTAGAGGTAATCGCGTAGACGAGAATCCCTCAACAAGCACTAGAGACGTGGCTAGAGAAGTGCAAGTATCAAAAAGTGTGGCAAACGCTGCGTGAAGAGGAGTTGTATCCGTTTCACGTCCAACGTGTACAAGCCCTTCAACCTGACGATTTTCCAGCAAGAGTGCGGTTTTGTGAGTGGTTGTTGCATCAACATGACAATAATCCGGACTTTTTGAAGTGCATATTGGTGACAGATGAATCTACGTTCACGCGTAATGGGGTGAATAACTTTCGCAACACTCATGTTTGGTCAGTAGAAAATCCACACGCTGTCCGTCGGGCACATTTTCAACAAACATTTTCGGTGAATGTTTGGGCTGGCATGGTGAACGGTATGCTCATTGGACCATTTATTCTCCCAAATCGATTGGACGGGATGCAATACCTAGACTTTTTACGCAACATTTTGCCTTCCTTGTTTGAAGATGTGCCATTAAGTGTAAGACAATCAATGTGGTTTCTGCGTCTGCTCGGTAGCGCTTCAGCTGATTTCATTTTCTGTTGGAGCGGTATGATTTCGGGCAGAGACGTACTTAGCCCTTCTCGTCAACTGGAGAGTGAGTACTTTTTCCTTTATTTTTTTTTACTTGGTCGCCCTCGTTTCACTACACATTACCTTTGTTATTTCAAGGGTAGTTGTTTCTGAAAAGGAAAACCCCACTGTATAATATTTTCATCAAAAAATGAGGGGATTTTTAAAACCCCCTTAATGGAAATTAAAGTTTCTTGATATTTGAAGATGCGTTGACATTTTTCAAATTGTTGATCTAGCTGATATGTTCTGCCACTTTACAGTGTGAATTGCCGCCGCATGTTTCTAAATGTCAAACTGTGTATGACACTGCCTCTCGCACTTTTGCTGTCATCTGATGTCCAGTAGTTCAAATTATAAGAAATGCGAGCAACATAGAGACCTGGTATTCGAGAACACTTTCCCAGAGAACTGGAAATTTTCTCATGCCCAACCCATACCAAAAAAAGGCCCAAGACCTATATGTACTTACAACTACACCCCTATACCTCTGCTTTTTGTTTTGAGTAATGTTTTCCTTTGTAAGCGCATATAAGGTACCCGTTTTCTTTATTTTGTATCGACTCTAGTAACAACATTGTAAAAGCCAACAAAACAGAACAATATCAGTCTTGTTGTTTTTTAATTTCCCGTTACATCGTGAACGCTTTTCCAAGCATACGAAATAATATTTGTTTTTCATGGAGTTTGGTAAGCAACGTTGCAATTGATTATAAATATGTCTCAGAGTGCGAACCTGTACTCTTAGTACAAGATCTCCTAAACTCAATCTGATTTGCTGTCAACAAGTATGTAATTTCGTACAAGAAGGTGACTAGCGTTAACTTAGCATTTGCTAAAGCTGTTAAAACCTGACCCTGAAGTTTATGACACTGACATCAGATTGGTTCAAAGATGGAATGCATCCAACAGCTGGTGCAAGCAGAAACATGACGCCATGTCATCACACGATATTAGTTTTTTGGAGACAGAGATCGTGAAAGCTTTTCCAAGCATACAAAATAATATTTGTTTTTCATGGAGTTTGGTAAGCAACGTTGCAATTGATTATAAACATGTCTCAGAGTGTGAACCTGTACTCTTAGTACAAGATCTCCTAAACTCAGTCTGATTTGCTGTCAACAAGTATGTAATTTCGTACAAGAAGGTGACTAGCGTTAACTTAGCACTTGCCAAAGTTGTTACAACTTGACCCTGAAGCTTATGACACTGACATCAGATTGGTTCAAAGATCGAATGCATCCAACAGCTGGTGCGAGCAGAAACATGACGCCATGTCATCCGTGATCGGAATCGTCACACGATATTAGTTTTTTGGAGACAGAGATCGTGAAAGCTTTTCCAAGCATACAAAATAATATTTGTTTTTCATGGAGTTTGGTAAGCAACGTTGCAATTGATTATAAACATGTCTCAGAGTGTGAGCCTGTACTCGTGGTACAAGATCTCCTAGACTCAATCTGATTTGCTGTCAACAAGTATGTAATTTCGTACAAGACGGTGACTAGCGTTAACTTAGCACTTGCCAAAGCTGTTACAACTTGACCCTGAAGCTTATGACACTGACGTCAGATTGGTTCGAAGGTGGAATGCATCCAACAGCTGGCGCAAGCAGAAAAATGACCCCATGTCATCCGTGATCGGAATCGTCACACGATATTAGTTTTTTGGAGACAGAGATCTCCCAATCACCAATGCCATTGCTAGCACTGGAACCATAGTGTAAAGCTGATTGCTTCTTTTCGTTCTTCGATGTAATTTGTTCGCCGTTTTGTGCCGCATGCGTATAGAGGTCAATATTTATCGACTCTCGATAACACTAAGCAATTTTATGTTAGTATGTTAATACACTTTCACCCCGATGATTTTGCTCATCTATTAGATATATTTCATACATCGTAGATTGTCCCGTATATTTGCCCCTAAAGCCTATAACGGCAGAAAAATGTTTTCGTCAATCGTCCCTGTATCTGCTGACTGCAATGACCGAGGCCGGCGTGCCGGTGTTCGTATGTGACCTGCATGACTGCCGTCTGCCGCGTGTGACGTCATGATATTAGGAAGAGGCGACGCGACGTTGCCAGATGGTCGGTACTACGGGTAGGGTAGGGAAAGGATGTTATGGACTACAGTATATTCATATAAGAGATAGACCGGACATAAACAAGACCACGTGATCATCGAACGCTGTAACATTCGGCAGGGACGTATTAAGAGTCACGCTGTACATATTTTAGATAGTAGATGCTGCTTTGCGTAACTTTGTAGTAAATTAGCACAATTCGATGTGTATAAGATTGGTGATGGATATAGGATCATGTGGGGGTGGGGTAAGAAATATATAATGATGTAAATATACATAAGGGTTTCAAAATTTTCGCTTCGATTTCCAGCTTCGGATGCCGCCTGATGTTTGGTGAAATACAGTCGAATATAATCTCAAAATGGCGTTTAAATTAGCCTAAATTAAAAATAATCGTATATCTCTTAAAATTGCTTTTAGAATATTGATTAGTATATTTTTTGATTTCTAGGTAAATATGTAACCAAATTAAAACGTTCAAAACGTAAAAAAATGTGCATGATTGAACATTGTCAGAAAGTAGATTCTTGAATAGGTTTTGCCAAAATGGGTTCAAAAATGTCAATAATTAATTAAAAAATACAGTAGCTTTATAATTACTTATAACTTACCGAATTTGATGAACGACATCTTTTATTGGAAAGATGAGCTTGATGAGCTTTCATCATCGCTACTGCCTGAAGCACCAACGTCAATAATGAATGGCTCGACTTGTTCCTCTAAAACATTGTCCAGTTCCCACATTCTCTTTTCAACTTTGTCTTTCTCGTGCTTAATACAGTTTTCCCATTTTTGCGCTGTTATTAATTCTAGTGCTTCTTTGAAAAGTCCTTTGAGGTCACAAAATTTAAAAGTTGTATTGTGCTTAGCTATATAATTTTTAACCTCTGCCCATATGAGCTCAATGGGATTGAGCTCGCAATGGTATGGAGGTAAACGGAGCACAGTTTTATTTTGACTTGCTGCCATTTCGTCAATGGCGTATTTTTGATATTCCGCCTTGTGATCCTTGACAATTCTTAATAATTGTACTTTCAGCATTGCTTCTTCAAAGTTGATATTTTTCGAGCGGAGCCAATTTTGAACATCAACTTTCCTTGAAGCCGTTGTTGGGACCTTCTCCATTCTTCGAGAATGATAAGGCGCATTATCCAAGAAAGGTGTGATTTTTTTTGTATTGTCTTAACACATTAAACACTGATGCGCGACACACCCCAACTTTGTGAGAAACCTTCACAACAATTTCTTTGATGGTTGATGCCTCGTTCTCCTCGCGCTCGGTCTTATATATATTCAAAATGACCTCTTTCATTTCTGCACTCAGGTGTCTTTTTTAGAGCGTTTCCTAGGTGGACTACAGGAGTTTACAACTTCATCGGCAGTATCTGTACTACTGGGCATTTTGCGCAAGCAGTTGATAACAATAACAATCGAAAACGTCCAAAGAAATATCAAATTGCAATGATGCACACGACATACGTAACACGTCTGAACCTGAATGTGACTCTGCCTTGATACGACTGCTCTGCCGCTCGGCATAGGCATTTAATTGCGAATTGACCAATGAGGGCTCCTGTTTTACGTCGAGACGGCGGCGTTAGCGTGAAAATCACCCGAACCTTTTGTTTACATCCGGTCTATCTCTTATCTGAATATACTGTAGTTGCGACTTGGTCCGTTTAATTTACCTGTTATACATGTTCGTAACTTTTGTCTTGGCAACTCATCAGCAGCTTGAGACAATGAACGAAAGTATAGCAACTATCATCTATCTAGCAGATAAACTGAGGCGCTGTCTTATTTCGATAGAGTCTAACTTGTGCTGAACATAATCCTTTATGGATTGATGACAGTTTTCCACGGGAAGAGTAAAGTCAACATAATTGACGCTATTTTTTTTAGGTACATTTTATTCTCTACAACGCACTGAATATTGTCCCTGACTTAGCGATGATTGCTAACTATTTCATTTAGATGTAACATTATCCTTGGATTTCTGGCAATCTCTTGAGCGTATGGTAAATTTTATGGTAAAATGATCGAAACTACGAGCCCCTTCCCACTTCAGCTGGCCCAACTATTGAAATCTTAGTTTTTTCCTTATCAAACACTGCTGTCAGAATACGTTTAAAATAGTTTTGGGTAGTTAAGTTTTTCAAAATGGGTAGAAGAAAGGTTATTAGTGAGATGTTTTTGAGAAAATAAATATTTTTAGAAGTAAGTGGTTTCGTCATTTTTAGTTTATAAAGGCATATTTTGCTACAAATCTGGAAGTGGGCCAACTGAAGTGGGAAGGGGCTCGTAGGATGGCACATCGTTTTTTAACAGCCCAGATTTTTCTGGGCGAAATTAACAGAGCTAATTTTCAGCCCTCACAAGACCCATTCCATACTGATGATTCCAAACAATAATGAAATTTAATTTAATCGGCTTAAATACCGCATCAAACAAATGCGTACGCAACTTTGATTACCTAACCCAGCTAGTGTTATTAAATATTCTCATGAAATTTCGCACACGTGATATCTGCTTATTTGCATATGTGTGTGTATTTATGTTGAATACAGACTGAGTCACAAATGATGTCTACCATGGGAATGTGTAATAACTCAGTAGAAATTAAGAAATACATCATTTGCATACTTCCGACACAGTGTGATTCAAAATATAGTGTCAATTTTTCTAGAACAGTAACTTCCATTAATAATGATGCCCCTCTTAGACAACATAGGATATGACGAGGACAATGATGATAAACTCAAAAAAGTGAAATTAGACAATTTAATATTTTTTCATTAACGATAATAAATCGATGCACTGAATTTTGCGTGTTGTTTTTGGACGTTCTTTCTAGCTAAGCATCATTACTGAAAAGTCTTGGCTTTCGTCTGACAATAGCAAATAATGTGGGAGTGCTTTCAAAGTTTGTTTTACAAAAGTTTTGTTTACAATAAATACATTAAATATTTCATTAATCAACAATATTTCAATAAGGATTTGAGCATGGTATCCCAGAAGATTTATCGACAGCATCATTCCAAGTTTATATCCCTAATTCACTCGTAATCACGTTCCCTTCGATCCCTTACTACATGTAAGTCTATAATTTACTAGATTTATACCCCAATAAATCATGAATACAACGTTGATCTATTCTTTTTTTGCTGGTATATATTTAACGACAAACGACGTATGTCGTATGTATTAGTATCAAGGAAACATTTGACGTAATGTTTAGATTATCTTCATTCACTTTGAAACTGTTTGGCCTTGAGCATAATGTATGCTTTTCTGAATTGTATTCATCCTCTAAAATATGTGAACATTTTACATTCCATTGGTTATGTGTACGTATAAGGTTGAGCGCAGTAATCCAATCAAGGAGCCCGAAGCGATTAATCTTGCAAAATTCGAGGTGGCAGTGATATCGACAAATTATACTAAGTGACATATAAATCCGAACACCCAGTTTAAATGGTTTTATTTTACTCGTAATAAAAGTTGGTGAATGTATTTATCTTACTGTAAATAACAAGTGAAAAATTTTTTAGCCTTATCAGTTGGACATTCCGGTTTTTATACTGCTTTTTTTTTAATTCACTAGCGCTCTAAAAATGAGTATTTCAGCCGCAATAAAGAATCAACGTTGTCGGATTTTGGTTCTTGACATCCTTTACGATCGGTTACGATGCCTAGAGTACGGAGACCTGTACGATTTCGTCAACTTAGTGAGTTTGATAGGGGCCGTATAGTGGGACTTTCTTTTCGGGCAATTGCAGAGTGCAAAGAATTGTAGACACTGTGGTTAGGTGTTGTCAGGCATGGCTTCGAGAAGACCGTACGCAAAGAGCAAGGGGCACTGGACGCCGCCGTAGAACAACAGACCGTGAAGATCGCCGCCTAAGATTATTGGCCTTAAGGGACCGTTTCTCCACTACCAGGTCCATTGCAAATGAATGGTTTGCAGAACACGGAAGACCTATTGGCATGCGAAGTGTTTACCGACGAATGAGAAGTTTTGGCTTGTTTTCATACCGGCCACACTGGGTCCTCCCTTTAACTCGAGAACACCGACGTAATCGCCTTGAGTGGTGCAGACAACGGTCACTCTGGGATCAGGAATGGAACAGTATTGTCTTTAGTGACGATCTCGATTTTGTTTAGGCATGCACGATGGTCGTGCCAGGGTTAGAAGGCGACGTGGTGAAAGGAGGAATCCACAGTTTTTTGTTGAAAGACATGTTCATCACACTGTTGGAGTTATGGTTTGGGGTGCTATAGCTTATGGTTCCAGGTCACCTTTAATCTTCATCAGAGGTAACATGAACGCGCAGCGTTATATCCACGAAGTTCTAGAACCCCATCTTTTACCTTATCTTGACACCCTGGCAGATCCAACTTTCCAACAAGATAATGCCCGACCACATGTTGCAAGAGTCACAATAGACTTCTTTCAACATAATGATGTCACATTGTTACCATAGCCACCAAGATCTCCCGACTTATCCCCAATTGAGCACGTGTGGGATATGATGGGTAGGAGATTGTTCAATTTGCAACGTCCTCCTCAGACTCTAGAAGCACTTCGAGAGGAGTTGGTGGTTGCCTGGAATGAGATACCACAGGAGGACATTGACCACCTGATCAGAAGCATGCCTAGGCGCGTTGGTGAATGCGTAGCACATCAGGGTGCATCCACACATTATTAAAGGTCAAAGGGCTTTAAAGAAGTGCAATCATTTTGAAATTTTTATCATTTACTTATTATGCTTCATTAAGTACTTATACACAATTTTATTAAAATAAAACCATTTAAACTGGGTGTTCGGATTTATATGTCACTTAGTATACTATCTTTATATGAGCGCATGGTCGAAACGCTTACCGCTTCAAGTCTGTTGCACTTTCTGCACAACGCCGTCATCAGTTCACAAAAGACCAAGTTCAGCACAGGTTAAACCCTCTGAGAAAAAAGTATTTACGAATACAAACTTTTTTCTCTTTGTGTAACACTTTCATCAAAATCTGGGCAGTACTTTCCAAGTTATAGAGACAGACACACGCACCGAGGAAATCTAGTGATGTTGTTGTTGTGACTTGGGAGTGAAAAATGTCTGGTAGCTGTATCTCTCATAATTTTTACCCATAATATAACTGTGAAAACATCAATCTACAATAATCCAAGAGTAGAGCCATTAAAACGCAAGAGTTATAATATATTAGGGTCAGGTGTCCCGATTTTTATGTCGACATTTCAAAACCGCTATATTTATCACCTTTCAACTACTCTTTGATACATCTTAAGACTACTATAGAAAAACGTAAACATATAATCTTTCTTTCATCCTGGAATTGTCGATGTCAACCCGGGTGCGCGCTGCGGACAGGTGATAGTAATTAGGAGACGTCTTTTTAGAAACCACTCTCGTATATATGTCGAAAGCCGCATTATTGAGGATATTTATAGATCTGTAATGTGTATAGTCTGTTACAAATATAGCTACAAATACGAACTAAAAATATAGGTTGGTGCATGAAGTTGAAATCTGATTATCCTCATTTAACTGTATGTTTCTAACTACAATCTGTCATATCCTTTTTCTATCTTTTTGTGATTCCATCCGGTGGTCAAAAGCCAGTTCCATAGCAAGAGACGTAAGCAAAAAACGACGAATTTGAATAGATTAGGAGCCTATATGTTCAAATCGCATTGATTGGTTGAAATTGGTGTCCGACTGTCACTGGTATTCCAGTCTAACCAAAACCGAATGTTATATGCTATATGTTCAAATCGCATTAATTGGTTGAAATTGGTGTCCGACTGTCACTGGTATTCCAGTCTAAACCAAAACCGAAATTTCGGTCCAATTTTAGATTCGACCGAAACCGAAACTTCCAAATGAGGAGTATGACATGTAAACCTAGCTCAAACGCGTTAATTGCGTCTTGTGTGCTGTGACTTGTGGAGCAGTTGCAATCACGTCGTCGTTATTTTCCTGATTGTTTGTTGTATAATTAGAAACCTCTTTTATAATCTTTTCGTCAGACATTTCATGAAAACATTTTCCTCTTTATCCATTCCACGGCACCAGATTTCCAAATCTTCCGGACTTATCTGTGTTTCAGTAGCTACTTGTTCTATAACTTCCGAAGTGCCTAACACTGATTTGTGGAACGTTGCTAGGAGTGGTGACTATATCTGGCCATAACTTCTTCCAAGACGATTTAATAGTTGATGACGGTAACGCATTCCACGACTGACAAAGAGCAAAAACCAAGTCTTTCATATTAAATTCTTTTAAAGTTTTTCTATTGGTTGGTCTTTTGATACGGCTCTCAGAAGTAGGTTTTTCTTATAGTCTTGCTTGACAAACTGAATGCTATTCTGGTCCATTGGTTGAATCAGTGCAGAGCAATTTGGCGGAAGAAACATCACAGAGATGCATTTATCCTCAGTTGTTAGTTCTTCGTTATCAAGAAGCAACAACGCTTTTTGAGGAAAATTATGATCTTTGACCATTTTCTAACTTCAGGTAGGAAGCATTCATCAAACCACTTTTTGAAAAGGTCTTTTGTCATCCATGCATTTGTTTGTCCGTAATAGTGTACAGGTAAATCAATGTGTTTGAGTGCCCGTGGTTTATTAGATTTCTCAATGACCATCATCTTAAGCGCGTGGTGTGCCCGCAGCGTTAGCACATGGTAGTATCGTTACACGCTCTTTACTTACTTTTCGTCCAGGTACGGATTTTTCGTTACAAGAAACGAAAGTTTTGTTAGGCATCACCCGCCAAAAAAAGCCCTGATTCGTCTGCATTGTACACCTGTGACGGGTCAAGATTGAAATCGTTCACCTTTTGTAAAAATCTTAATTTAAAGGGCTCTATGCAGGTGGCAAATCGTTAGAAAGTTACTCTCCTGTAATAGTCATTAAACGTATGCCATGACGACTTTTAAAACGTTCTAGCCATCCTTTGCTGCTACAAAATCATCTTTTTTGTTATTTCCTTATAAAAAAACTTAGCTTTCATGACCAACATGGGTCCTGAAATTGGTGCATGCCTATTTCTTTCCTGAAGAACCACATGTACAAAGCTTCTATCACTTCTGGATGTTCAGCTTCTTCAGTGTCTGTCTCTTGCCTGGCCCGCAGTCAGTAGTTAACACGAACTTCTTAATCTTCTGGTGGTTTCTTTTAATGTCATAAATTGTAGATCGGCCTACGCCGTATTCACTTGCTAAACTACTGAACGTTTCATTGCGATTTAAGCGGTCTAAAATATAACATTTTCTCTAATTGTCAATGTTTTGTGCTTTCGCTTCTGAGTTTTTAATGACATTACTAGGTACTATACTTAATACACAATGAATAAATAGTAAACAATGAACGCACGCTAGGCCGTACCGCTATCTCCAGTAGTCAAATTCAAACTAAGTAAAACAATGCTAACGCGTCGAGCACGATAGCGGTGGCGCCTACAAATTGTAACCTGTTCAAAACGTGCGTGATGTACATTAACGAAGATTGTCAAATACTTATGTATTTTAATACATATTCAAAGACATGTCGGATTACAGGGGGCGCCGGATTAGACAGGGGCCGTATATCGGGGGTCCACTGTACTGCAATATTTGTACAAAAAAAACAATATAACAAAAATAGCAACTTATGACCTGTTGGACAAAATACTATTTAACATTAGTTTTGACGGAAACCTAGTTTATTTTGAAGATTTCTATTGTACAAGCACTTTAACATCATTTAAAGTTTTGTGAATTGTGAATTTTGTGAAGGATCAATTTTAGTAGTATAATTTATTTTTTAGTCATGAAATGTTTTCATTGGTCATGAGGAATTTTGTGGTATAAAACGAGTACGTTTCTTTGCAATAAAGATATACGAAACAGCAAGATTGGTACAAAATTGGTTAGACTTGGAGACTAAATATATAATAAAAAGCTTCCAACAGATGTGTTCCCAAAAGTATTTCACTCCATACCTTGTAGTCCTCTGGGTCCTCTCAATCCCTGAGATCCTTTTGGCCCTGGTTGTCCGGCTGGTCCAGCAGGTCCTTCTTGTCCACTTGGTCCTTCAGGTCCTGCGATGCCTTGAGGTCCCACTGGGCCCTTTGGTCCTATTGGTCCTGGGAGTCCTGGTAGGCCATCTAATTCAGGGAGACCTTGAGGTCCTGGAAGTCCGTTAAGGCCTGGAATACCTGCGGGGCCTGGGGGTCCTGGAGGTCCAGGTGGTCCTGGGGGACCTGCGGGTCCAGAAGGTCCATTGGAGCGAGGTTGACCGTTCAAGCCTGGTAGTCCGGAAAGCCCAACTTGTCCTGATACGCGTCTATACCCTGGTAGGAAGATCCAATAACAGAAGATGAAGCTCCAGCTAGACTGCTGGATTGCGATACACCACCTGTGCTCAACGCTGAGGCTCCTGCTCCTGAGCTAGATTGAACTACGTTTTGGGAAATGGAGGTAGCTCCAGCACCAGCATTCGATTGAGCAACGTTAAGGCTGTTGGTGTTGCGGGAGATCGAGGCAGCTCCTGCGCCAGCACTGGATTGAGAAGCTGATAGACCTTGAGCTCCAGATAAGGATTGAGCTCCGGCAGCAGCTTTTGCTGAGCTGGCAGAATGAGCAAGGCTGTCGGTGTTAGAAGATGCTTTTGAGTTTGCAGATGCGCCAGCAGCTGCTAGGGTGGCAGAGTTGGCCAGACCTCTTTTATTGGATGTAGAAGATAGATCCTGTGCCCTAGCTGCAGCAGATGCTGATGATCCAGCTACTGTTCCAGTTTCCGCAAGCATGAAAAAATTATACTTTTTCATATATTCTGTGAAATTTTGAAATGGAGTTAAATTGAGAAAGAATTGCTTCAATTTAAGAAACGTAATGTATTGTAGAAACTAAGATTCGTGTCTGTTTGAAATCTTAAGGCATTTAAGTATATACTACTCAACTGAGCATGCTGTAATCATGTAAATAGATAAATATGTAAAAGACTTGTTAGGATAGTTTCTGAAATTGAACAATCAAGAATTAAGGTTTAACCAACTATTAAATTAGTAGAGAGTATTACGAAAGACATTATTCGTCAGAAAAGCGAAAAAAATGTGTTTGTTACCTGTAGGTATGCGACGGCAATGCAGCCCAAAAAGGCAGATGAAACTTTGATCCCGGATTGTAAAATCGGGCTTCAGATTGGAGAACGATGTCGAAGTCGAAGACCGATCCCTGGGGAACACCCGCGTTGACGATGCGGGATCGAGGAGAGAACCCGCCATTTGCGGCCAGAGACAAAGTCAGGTACCACCAAGAGCAACGATATTAGCCTCACCATAAGACTGGATGAGAAAAGAATCTAACAACATATTTAAAAAAGAATCACAAGATATTATCAAAACAAGCAGCACATATGCTCCACCACTGGAGGGCAAGTTCAAGAAAGGATATTATTCAAACTACCTGACAATAAAATTATGAGACCTTGATAATTAACCTTGCAAAACCAATATTACATTACATTAAGTGGTTGATATTTCTTGCTTCAATCAGCAGGGATATGACACGCTGTATAACTTTGGCACTTATAACCAAAACGATGGGGTGATAGTTTTTGTAAGAAATGAACTGCAATATAATCATGATACATTCACTTTCACCGATGGAATCAAATTTTAAACATAATAACCCCACGAGTTTTTAAAGAATATCGAATTTTTTTTTCAAATCAAAATAAGTTCTTTTAAAGCAACATATTTTCTTGGGAGATGTCAATATAAATATTTTGGAAAATGATCCCATCACAAATGAATACTTGAATATCCTATTCAAGTAACGGATTTCTGTCCTATATAAACCTACCTACAAGGTCCATCAGTGGCACATGTATAGATCACTGCTTTGTGAAAGACCTATCCAACAAAATTACTTGTATACCATAATCCTACAAAGCGATATTACTGACCACTTCTCCACTATTTTACTGATATCTTCAAATGAAAAACATTCTAACATCCCTACCGTTAATAACAACCAGAAAAATTACAAATTTTTTGTCGACAATTCAAAACTAATATCAAATGTCAAACAAGAATCCTGAGAACAATTATACTCTATAAATAATATAGACAAAGCAATGGGACTGTTCATAGAGAAAATAAAAAAACTAATAGATATTAGTACCAATAAGTAATAATTAGTCACAAAGAGAAAAGCAGAAATGCCCTGGAGTACCAAAGGATTAATAACATCGGCAATAGAAAAAGAAAGACTATATAATGTAATGAACTAACGCCAACTACAGAGAATACCGACGCTACAACCAATATAAAATAAATTTATAGAGCTTGTAAGGCAAACCAAACGAAAACATTACCTAAATAAATTGAATAATAACTTAATGATCTAAGCGGCTTTGGACAACTATTGATGAGATTACTGGGAAAACAAAAGTTAAAGAGTGTGTCACTGAGTTAAATACAACATCGGGAACAGTATTGAAAAATACTCAACAGATATGCGATGAATTTGTACAATTCTTTACTGACATAGGCGAAAATTTAGCAAGTAATATACAAGCAAATGTACAAAATACTCAGCCTCCAAAAAGAACTTTGAACTCATTTATTTTGGATAATGTCGAGCAATGTGAAGTATACACCACTGTTATGTCCTTAAAAAATCGGAAAAGTCCTGGATTCGATGGTATTAAAAGCGAGCATTTGAAAATTATAGCCGAGGACATAACAGAACCACTCACTTACCTAATCAACAAATGCTTTGAATCTGGCATATATCCCTCATTTTAAAAAAAGGTAATATAATACCGATACATAAATCAGGAACAAAAACAGATGTTAACAACTATAGACCAATATCAATAATATCCAGTGTAGCAAAGGTTTTTGAAAAAGTTTTATGTACTAGAGTGATCCGATACCTCACAAAATTCAAAATTTTAAGTGAAAATCAATATGGATTTACAGAAGGGAAGGCTACATCGGACGCAATAACTAAAATTGTAAATCAAATATATCAAAATATTGATAACAGAATCCCTTCAATCTGCATTTTTGTTGATTTAAAGAAAGCTTTCGACACAGTTAATCACAAATTATTATTAGAAGCATTGGAGAGAATTGGTTTCAGAGGAAACGCGTACTCACTGATCGAAGTTATTTGTCAAATCGCCCACAATCTGTGCAGATATCAGGATCATTTAGTAAAGAAATGTATATTAAGTGTGGTGTCCCACAAGGAACTGTCTTAGGTCCGCTGTTATTCAATATATATTTAAATGATATTTTCCAAATTAATTGTGTTGGCAAAATAAACTAGTTTTGCAGATATATGAAGGCACTGACTGGTCTGATCTGAAAAATGTAATTGAAAATGATTTTATCAAAATTATTCAGTGGTTTAACAGTAGAAAATTAAGCATTAACTACTCTAAAACACATTTTTTACCATTTGGATCTTATGCTAGACATCTGCCAAATTACACAAATTTCTCCTTCAATATTAATGATCAAAAATGCAAATTAATAGAGTGCCCAACATAAAATACCTTGGAGTGGTCTTGGATCCTCACTTACGATGAGACATCCATGTCAATTATATTTTAAAGAAAGTTAGATTTGTATCCTACAAAATTAAATACCTTGGGAATATATTGACAGAAAAATATCTTCGAACATTATACCATGCACTGATTGAGCCTCATCTCACATATGGTATATTAGCATGGGGAGCTGCATGTTCCTCACATATCTATAATTTAGATGTTTTTCAAAAAAGTATTCTAAAAATGATATTTAAAAACCGAAACTTTAGACAGCTTTATTTCTTAAACAGTATCACTCACTACCATAAATTTGTAACACCGACCAAAAAATTAAACATAATCATTATACCAGGTACAAAATTCGTGGCACAGTAGTTCCTCAACCGCATAAATCTATAATGCAGCGATCATATCTCTATTTAGCGCCTAAATGTTATGAAATTATACCTAAAGACTTAAAAGATTTACGTTTCGGAAATTGTTTCAAAAGAAATTTAAAAAAGTGGCTACATTCTATATCTAGGACTGAAATTCATAAACTCATAAATACGAACATCAACTAAATACATAATCTACTGTAGCTAATTTTTGTCCTTTTTTGTCATTTGCATTCTACAGTTTCAACTTAAATTATTGGTCCATGTACAGGCGATGCCTTCTGTTGGGCCTGTTTTGATTTATATTATTTACTCATATTGTTTGTTATCTTGTACATTGAGTGAATAATATTATTATTATTAGTATTATTACAAATATTTTAACGCCTAAATCTAACTTACCTGACAGTGGTCTTATCTGGATAATGGTCTTCTTCCAGTTCTAAGAGAGCATGCCTGCTTAACAATCTACTCGCGATTCTCTGTCTGAGGAAAAACTACTCATTTAAAACACTCAAACTTGCAGAAATATCCAGGTACATTTTCTTTCACAGAAAGGTAAGCAAGTGCAAGAAAGATAAAATGTACTAAAGTGATATACCCTTAGGAAGTTATCCTTGTTCTAAAATAATGTATGGCAGCTCAAAAATCAAAATCATGATCAGTGTAATGTAGTAAGCCCAAAAGAAGGTGACATGTAGGCACTGCCCTATATTTGAAAAGGAAAAATGCCAAACATAATCAAGAACACTCTTAAGAATTTCAGTCAGCAATAATCTATAGAATGCCTATTAAAAAGATATTTTATCTCCTGACATCAGGGTTTTCTGTCAAGGGAAAGCGATGTTTTCCAACAAAATCGAGACAGCTACAAGCCAGCTACAAAACAAAGCTGGAGGAGTGTGAACGGTGGTCCTCCGCAATGCCTTTCTACTGAAAGGAAGCAGATATTGAACAAACTTCTTCAGGAAGAGCGTTAATGCACGTGGTCCGATGGTATACAAAAATAACTTACCGCTGAAGGTTAAACTCCCATTAGAAAATGGACGGAGTAGCACCCAAACCAAACAACTAATCGTAAGGTACAAATAAAAGGGTACTACTCCATAAACTGGTGTTTGGGGTCCTAAAATCCCATAATGGCGCTAGACGCGTATGTACACGAATTAAAAGAAGGTATCTTGATAGTAAATCAAATTTCAAAAGAAGGTAGCTTGATAGGAAAGCAAATATTCATATACAGCTAGTACGTGTAGAAATCACAAGGTTGCCAATGGCAGCTACAGTGCAGAACTAACTCTACGAAGAACCAATGATATTTTATGAGGAATTTCTGAGTTAGTCGTTAATATTCTATAACATTAGTGTCCAAAAGTTTTCAATACAATACTGAGTCGCTGAGAAATAAATATATAGGGTATTTTTTTAGAGGTAAAGAACTTTAAATTGCGATAGAACAACGATGGATTATTCGATTGACATGAATTTTTTTTATTCGAAAGATAATCTTTTTAAATATGATTTTTGGCATATGACTGCCACGGCTGGCTCGGATGTAGTCCAATGTTCGATTACATTTTCCAACATTTGTGGCCGTATATCGGCAATAACATGGCGAATGTTGTCTTGAAAATGGTCAAGCGTTTGTGGCTTATGCGCATAGACCAATGACTTTACATAGCCCCACAGAAAATAGTCTAGCGGTGTTAAATCACAAGACCTTGGAGGCCAATTCACAGGTCCAAACGTGAAATTAGGCGGTCACCAAACGTGTCTTTCAATAAATCGATTGTAGCACGAGCTGTGTGACATGTTGCGCCGTCTTGTTGGAACCACAGCTCCTGGACATCACGATTGTTCAATTCAGGAATGAAAAAGTGAGTAATCATGGCTCTATACCGATCACCGTTGACTGTAATGTTCTGGCCAACATCGTTTTTGAAGAAGTACGGACCAATGATTCCACCAGCCCATAAAGCGCACCAAACAGTCAGTTTTTCTGGATGTAACGGTGTTTCGACATAGACTCGAGGATTAGCTCCACTCCAAATGCGGCAGTTTTGTTTGTTGACGTAGCCATTCAACCAGAAGTGCGCTTCATCGCTAAACAAAATTCGCTTATGGAAATCCGGAACAACGGCAATCTCGTTTTGGGCCCATTCAACGAATCTACGCCTTGCTTGATGATCGTTTGGCTTCAATTCTTGCACGAGTTGGATTTTGTAAGCACGCAAACCAAGATCCGTCCGCAAAATCTTCCATAAAGTGGATGGACACAGATCCAATTCCTGTGCTCGATGGCTGCTGGTCTTCCTCAATTCTACGCTCTACAGTAGCAATAGCTTCTTCTATATGCACCGTACGGCGTCTCTGGGGATCAATTAGAGTAAACGTGGTCCGTAAACGTTCGATGGTTAATCGAATTAACTGCTCTGATGGACGATTTTGGCGACGATAAAATGGACGTAGTGCTCGATACGTATTCCGCACAGAACCATTGTTTTCGAAATAAAACTGCACAATTAATGCCAACTTAAAGATCTATACCTCGAAAAAAAAAACACCCCGTATAATACGTGTGAAATTATACAATCAATAAACTATGAAATTTGCCAAAAGAGA